>VCAZ01000062.1:602500-637500 GCA_005784505.1 Bagarius yarrelli
GATTAATTTCAAAAATGGTACAGTGCTCTTTCACTTGACAAACACTTGGGACATGTTGGCTTAATCTTAGATGTGTATGTGTGTGTGTGTGTTTGTGTGTGTGTGTGTGTGTGTGTGTGTAGATGCCTGAAGACATTTATCCATAATTCATGTAGTGAGAGCAGTGGGAGTGTATTAATAAGAGCAGTGGATGTCTTTATCACAATCCGTGAGGGCTCGGTGAGTGTGTGTGTGTGTGTGTGTGCGTGTGGTTGTGTGTGAGAAAGTTGGCTTGAGAGTTGTGCAGTGTGAGACTGAGAGAGGTTAGGTGTTGGAACTAGGAAGAATCATGCCCTCTTTGTAATATTATATCCTCTAAACCCGGCCTCTCAATGATGTCATGTCTAAATCTGCCCTCTCAGTGATGTAATATCTTCTTAACTTGCTATCTCAGTGATGTCATATCCTCCAAACCTCCAAACATGCCCTTTCAGTGATGTCATATCTTCTTAACATGCCTCCTCAGAGATGCCATATTCTCTTAACCTGCCCTCTCAGTGATGTCTTATCCCGCAAAGCGCCCACTTAGTGATGTCATATTCTCTAAACCTGCCGTTTCAGTGATGTCATATCCTCTAAACCTGAGCTCTTAGTGATGTCATATCCTCTAAACATGCCCTCTCAGTGATGCCATATCCTCTTAACCTGCCCTCTCAGTGATGTCTTATCCCGCAAAGCGCCCACTTAGTGATGTCATATTCTCTAAACCTGCCATTTCAGTGATGTCATATCCTCTAAACATGCCCTCTCAGTGATGTCATATACTCTAAACATGCCCTCTCAGTAATGCCATATCTTCTAAACCTGCCGTTTCAGTGATGTCATATCCCCTAAAGCGCCCACTTAGTGATGTCATATTCTCTCTAAACCTGCCGTTTCAGTGATGTCATATCCTCTAAACCTGAGCTCTTAGTGATGTCATATCCTCTAAACATGCCCTCTCAGTGATGCCATATCCTCTAAACCTGCCCTCTCATTGATGTCATATCCCCTTAAGTGCCCACTTAGTGATGTGATATTCTCTAAACCTGCCATTTCAGTGATGCCATATTCTCTAAGCTTGCTCTCTCAGTGATGTCATATCCTCTAAACCTGCCCTCTCATTGATGTCATATCCCCTTAAGCGCCCACTTAGTGATGCCATATTCTCTAAGCTTGCTCTCTCAGTGATGTCATATCCTCTAAACCCGCCCTTTCAGTTTTGTCATACCCTCTAAACCTGCCCCCTTAGTGATGTCTCATCCTCTAAACCCGCCCTATCAGTGATGTCATATCCTCTAAACCTGCTTTGTCAGTAATGTCACATCCTCTAAACCCACCCACTCAGTAACATCATATCCTCTAAACTCACTATCTCAGTGATGTCATATCCTCTAAACCAATAGCTTAAAACTGATTAGTTTTAAGAATGGATTTTGATGAACGCTGATCTCTCACTGTTCTTTTCATTCCTTCATTTTTCTTTATTTCTTTTTTCCCTTTAAATCACGTCTGAGTAAACCCACATTAATCCATTTTTCTATCAAACTCCAGCATCACTTTGACCCTCACCAACAAAATAACAACCCTCTATTATTGTGGGTGCATGTGGATATAGAAACTAATCAAGAGCTTTACCAATTCCAATGTCAGACTTTACAATCTGAAATGTGGTGTTTGCAAGAACTCTCAGTGATCTGCTACTGATCCACACCTGATCTTCACATCTCATTAATCCATCTTGATATTCACTGCTGCTAATGATGAGCAGTGTGAAGCCTGAAAATCCATGAGACTGCTGTGAATTAAACCACCTGGAGACCTGGATGCTGACTTTTAACTGATCAGTGAAACACAGTCAGGTTTGGGCCTCTAGAATGATGTTGGACACTGGGTCTGATGGGGGACACAGAGCTTGATAAAGGACAATGTGTCTGATGGAGAACAGGACACAGAGCTTGATGACACACCGGGTCTTATGTTGGACACCAGATCTGATGTTGGACGGAGGACACTGTGTCTGGTGGGGGACACCACTTTCAATTTCATTTTATTTGTATAGCATTTTAACAACAGACATTGTCTTAAAGAAGCTTTACACAGTGTATGTTACACTTACAAGTGTAAGTTTGTCCCTAATGAGCAACTGTGGCAAGAAAAAAACTTCCTGAGATGAAATGGGAAGAAACCTTGTGCGGAACCAGACTCAATAGGGAACCTGTAAATTGTAGCTTTGGGTCAGTGGAGCAGAGTGAATCCCAGTCCATCCTCAAAGCTCCTTGAAAGCAAGGAAAGGGGCAGGAACCTGTTCACTGGTGCCTCAGGATCCTCGCAGGGTTGGCATCTTCTCCCTGAAGGTCTACCAGGTTCTGATGTCAGACACAGATCTGATGTTGGACACCGGGTATGGAGTACACCAAGTCTGGCGGAAGACACTGGTTTTGATTAAGGACTCTGGGTCTCATGTTGGACACCGGGAAGGGTGGAGGACACCAAGTCTGGTTGAGGACACCGTGGTTGATGAAGGACACTGGGTCTAATGGAGGACACTGCTCTAATGAAGGGCATCAGGTCTGGTGGAGGACACAAGGTCTAATGCAGGACAATGGGGTCTGATAGAGGACACTCTGTGAGAGACACAGTGTTTATTGAAGCAGTGATGTGTTAGTATGTAACAGCACATTCAGCGAAAGTAATTAAAAAGGTGTGATAAATAATAACTTTCTCTCTGAGATAAGAAGCTATTTATTTGTGTGTGTGTGTGTGAGAGAGAGAGAGAGAGAGAGAGAAAGAGAGGGAAAGAGAGAGAGAGAAAGAGAGAGAGAGAGAGAGAGAGAGGGAAAGAGAGAGAGAGAAGAGAGAGGAAATGCAGGCTGTCAGAATAAGACCTGAATATTAACACAGGGCCTCATCTCAAAGCACAAATTATCCCAGTACAGATGTTCTTGATCCTTTCACCAGGGTAGGTGGGGATTTAAAGAGGCAGTGCTTTAACAGGAAAGGGTTTACAGAGGTGTGGATTTACATGATGGTGATGTGGAGGTGATGGAGTTGGGGGATGAGAAAGATGTAAGGATTATAGAGATAAGGAGGTGATAGGGATGCAGGTAAGGTAGTGTTGTGGAGGTGATGGAGATGTCGGTGTGATGGAGAAATGAGATAATGGACATTTAAAGATGATGAGATGATGGAGACTTGGAGGTTATGAAGATGTGGAGGTGATGGAGATGTGGAGATGATAGAGATGTAAAGGTGATGGATATTTGGAAATGATGGTTATTTGGATGCGATTGAGAGCTTCAGGTGATTGAGATGTGGAGTTGCTGTTATTGGAGAGATTATGGAGATGTGGAGGTGATAAATATGTGGAGCTGATTGAGATGTGGAGGTGTCGTAGCTGGAGAGTTGATGAGGTGTAGAGATGATGAAAATGTGGAGATGATAGGGAAATGGAGGTGATGGAGATGTGGAGGTGTTGAAGATGTGGAAATGATTGCGCTTGAAGTGGTGTAGAATAGAGGAGGATCTCAGGAGATTCGCGGTATAGTCCAGCTACACAACAAACCTGGACAAATGGAGCTTAGCAGAATATTTCGCTGATTTAAAGAGGGGATTTTGTTTAATAAAGTGAAGCGTTAGTGATGCAGAGACGCTTTATTAAACATCAAACACAGAATTTTAAATAACATCAAATCCCACAACAAGAAATGTTCAAACAGAGAAAGAGACAGACAGGTAGAGAGAGAAAAAGACAGTGAAAGGTGGAATTATGCAGGACTGTGTTGTTAAAAAAGTAATAATAGTGTATAATATAGTCTAATAAGCTTTTAGCGCAAGTTAGCATGAATAAACACACACCAGCGCTTAGCTGACCCTGACCAATTTGCTGCCCTAGGCAAAATTTTACCTGGTGCCCGTTACATCACAGGACGTCCCACCACCGTTTATTGTGTGCACAAAAACCTCCCTATTTTTTCCTCAGTTGAAAAAGAACACAAATAAGCTGTAAACACATGAATAAATATAATATAAAATGACCTAAATATCTGTAAATAAAATGTAAATAAATAAATGTATTGCACAGAAACGTAGCGACTTCTGTAATTCGGTAAAATACAGCAAATGATGCATTCGATTATTGACATTAGCTTTACTTAGCTGGCTATTAAATGATCAAATGTTAACAGTGCTGTGTAACAAATACTAAGAAGTGTAGTTACGCAAACCGTTTATCATATTTCCTCTTTTCTTCCTATTCTTTACTCCTTTCCCCCCCCCCGGGCACCGGATTGAACAACTTTTGACGTTATAAGCAGTTTTGACAGGTTGTAATGCTAATTTTCCGTGTTGTGAATGATGAATTCAGCAATCTGTCACTATCAGGTTAGTCCGAGTGCGGCAGTGAGGTGGAAGATTGATGCTTCAGACCGGAATGATGAGTTAAATGAATAATAAGCAATGCAATGTCATTGTTTTTTGTGGGAGTTTTTGCTTTTTTGTATAAAATTTATCAGTATAAAAATAGTAGCAGTAAAAAAAATTAATAAGGATAATATCAGATTAATTTATTCAAGTATGTGAGCGGCAGTCTTCACATACACACACACACACACACACACACACACACACACACACACCAAATTCAGCCTTTAGCCTGTAAATGAACACTAATAAGGGCACTCACTAAATCAATGATGAATTGAAACACAGCCAAGCTGCAGTGACTCAGCACACACACACACACACACACACACAAACACACACAGGTAATTCATTCTCTATCATTTCCAACTGACAGCTGTCTCACACATGCACATGATTTATATCTGTGTAAAGATGGCATCTGTTTTCTGTTTTTATGACTATGATTTATGTAGGGTTTGTGTGTGCATAAGTATGAGTTTGAGAGAGAGAGAGAGAGAGAGAGAGAGAGAGAGAGAGAGAGAGAGAGAGAGAGAGAGGAAAAGAGAGAGAGAGAAAGAGAGAGAGAGAGCAGAGAGGAGAGAGAGAGAGAGAGAAAGAGAGAAAGAGAGAGAGAGAGAGAGAGAGAGAGAGAGAGGAAAAGAGAGAAAGAGAAATAGAGAGAGAAATATAGAGACAAACAGATAAAAAGAAAGAGGGAGAGAGAGAGCGAGAGAGAGAGAGAGAGAGACAAGTAAAGAAATAGACAGAAAGAAAGAGTGCATAAAAATTGCATAGCTGGTCACGCCCCAGGCTTCTGGGTATAAATAAACCGAAGGATCACTCCCCAGGAATCATCCAACGTCTTGGTTTCCTCAATCAGGGAACGAGGGTTACTATACCTAACCGAGACGTTTCCTTTCAGTCGTTCACTTCGACGTTGTGTTGATACAACAATAGGACCATTTCGGAGAACCAGGTCTTGTTGGGCCAGTAAAGTGCCACAAGCAGCAGCTGCTCTTGGTCCTCCCTGACCTTGCATAGAACCTGTGCAATGAGGCTCACTACTTAGGCCAATTGTGTGCCAGTGTGTCCGTGCCGAGGGCGGCTTTAGTAAGGGAGTACCAAAACTGGTGGTGGGTTGATTCTGTCGAGGCGAACAGATAACCCTATGCCTGGCCTAGGGAGGGTCGGGAAGCCTGCAGGAATTGACCCTGCATCTTCCTGCTGATCTCCAGCAACCCCTGTTGCTGCCTCATACCCGGAGGTAGAAGGACCCGAGCGGAGAGAGGCTGGAGCACGCAAATTGCTAATTGGAAGTGCCTCGCAAGCAAAGCATGACCCATCAACAACGTCGTCGTGTCTATCGATGGACCGACCTCATCCAGAAACCCACGTCCGAGAAGACATAAAAAAAGCAGAAAAGGCGCCCTTACCGAGGAAAAGATTGTTCTTTTAGGAACCTTTTGCTCAGGCACAAGCGACACCGACACACCAAGGGGTTCTTTTCTTACCTCCAGCGCCGCATAGAGGTAATCGCTCGAATTTCTGCTGCTGAATAATGCTGCCACTTCTGCCGCTGTGAAAACGCTCATTCGGCTCGAAAAAAACTGAATGATGAGCAGAATTCGCGGCTGGTCTACTTATACCCGAAAGTCTGGGGCGTGACCGTCTATGCAATTTTGAAATAAATCAGAGATATTTCGAGTAAACAATAAAAGTGAATCCAGAATGTCAAATAGATAAATAAGTAAATAAATAAATAAATATTGATTGTCTGTGTGTGTGTGTGTGTGTGTTTGTGCACTCAGCAGTAAACTTAAGTTCATTTTTAATCACTAAAATTTACCTTTACTTCACTATATTTGATGGCGTTTCTGTGTTACTATTAAAATGTTAATGATAAATACCAAAATGTTGTCTTAATGTGGTTTTAAAGTTTCTATCCTCTCGCGTATAATGAAACTGCGAGTCTCACGACAGACTGCAGCCGCCTGAAGTACGTACATTTTTTAAAGCGCTTAAATCAGAAAATAATAAACTGAAGAGGGAGAAGCGAGAATATCAATAAAAACAGTAGAACAGAAGAAGATTTAATAAAATCCAAAAGTAACAAGTAATTCACTACTGGAGTATACTCTATGACTCTATTACTTACATTTGCCAGACGCTCTTATCCAGAGCGACATACAATATTCCTTGTTATACAACTGAGCAATTAGGGGTTAAGAGCCTGGTGGAGCTGGGAATCGAACCCAGGTCCTCAAGTTAATAGTCCAACAACTTAATCACTGCGCTACCACTTCCCCACGTGTTACTTAAGTAACATTAAACATGAATACTTTTACTGTTACTTGAGTAATTCTTATTTTATAAGCAGTTATACTTTAGTAAAATGTTTTGGCTACTCCACCCACTTCTGCTGAGGCCACACCCTTAAACACACCTGAGGAAACACTGATTAAATGATAGGCTGTCAGCATTGATACACTCCATGTTTCAGAAGATCAGCATGTTTGTGTGACTGAAACTCTAAAGCTTTTTTTAACAGAATTTTAGCTGTTTACATTTACGGCTTACATTATTGTCTTCCATACAACTGAGCAATTATGGGTTAAGGGCCCTACTCAGGGGCCCAACATCAGCAACTTGTTGGTGCTGGGAATCCAGCATCTTAACCACTGCTAACACTTTGCTGTCTTCACTTATTGTGTTAATTAAAACACAACCGCACAAACACACCATTCTGAGTGTCAGGGTTCTATAATAAAAATTTTAATTGACTTGTTCAGTCTCTGTGTGCTGCTTTAGTCTCACACACATTCACAAACACACACCACACACACACACTCACTAACAGTGACTGCTGATCTCCAGGAGAACGGTGCAGGAGCTGATGGAGATCTGCTGAAGCTCTGGAAGTCTCCATATGGAGGACAGCCAGACAGGTGAGACATGCGAGACATGTGAGACATGTGATAGCTACAGACAGGCTGACGGTAGGACATGAAGTGTTTGAGTCATGAACCTGCATGGCTTTAAAACTTGCGCTACAACATACATACATACACACACACACACACACACAGAAGTCAGAAGTGCTGATGTCTGCTGGTCTTTTATTTATTCAATCGCTTTTCCCTCATTTACGGTGTCTGACCTCTGTCCTTTACAACAACACACACTTACTCTTTCTCTCTCTCACACACACACACACACGCACACACACACACACACACACACACACACACACACACACACTCACTCAAAGCTGAACAGTAAGCAGAAATGACATGAGGTAAGATAAAAGACGAAAGCATTGACCTCGGGTCAGCAGCTAGAGACTTTCTGCCAAACACAGACACGCACACACACACACAGACACACACACACACACACACACACACACACACACACACACACAAAGTGTGATATATGTCTCTCAGTTCAGATCTGTTTCTTCTCATTATCCTTTCCTCCTAATCTACACTATATTGAATTTTCTCTATTGCACCCACAAACTCTGTGTATGTGTGTGTGGGGAAAAGGTATATGTGTGTGTGTGTGTGTATGTATGTGTGTGTGTGTGTGTAAGAGAGGGAGAGAGAGGGAGAGACAGGATAAATAGTCTTGCAGGATTTTTCGTCACTTCTATTTGTAACTGTCTTTCCACTGACGGGTTTCTGGACAGGTGTGATCTTTCTCTGCAAAACACACACACACACACACACACACACACACACACACACACACACACACACACACACACACACACAGGAAGCTGCTGATGTTTTCCGCTGGTGCATCTCATCCTCTGGAGGTTTGAGGTGTTGATGCTCTGAGTGATGATGTGAGACAGCTATGTGTGTTGTGTGTGTGTGTGTGTGTGTGTGTGAAGATCATCAAGAGAATCAGCTGTTACAGAAACACTCACACCTACAGCATCGTTTGTGTGAAGTTCAACATAGGTGAGATCCGACCCTCCTCCAGTCTGATAGGTGACATGATCTTTCCCTAAATCTGCTGGTCTTATTTGAGTTTATGAATCTCATTGTAGAGATATTCCAGGTTCTTAACACTGTTCCACCAAAGCTCCTGTGCACAAAGCAGGGATGCATGAAGGGGAAGTGGTAGTGCAGTGAGTAATGTTTTGGACTGCTAATTGGAGCAGTCAGGTTGCCACTGTTGGGCCCCTGAGCAGAGCCCTTAACCCCTAATTGCTGAGTTGTATAAAATAGATAAATGTAAGTTTCTCTGGATAAGGGCACCTTGCTTAGGGGCTTAATAGTTGCAACTTGGTGGTGGTGGGAATTGAACCTCCGATCCTCCAATCAGCAGTCCAACACCTTAGACACTGCACTACCACTTCCCCATTATCCTCAAGGAGGAACAGTTCTTCCTTGTTTTACTACATCATACAGATCCATCCAGACTCCAGCACAATAACACTGTGAGCTTCAGGAACCCCAAGGAACACGGTGGAGATAAATCCTCAGCGCCATTGGGGTCTTATTTCAGCCTGACTTCCAGCTGGTGAAGATCATTTCATCAGCTCAGACTGGTTTGAGTCTCCTGTGAGACATCTCTGGATAAGCTTTTTAGTTTCTCTTTTATTAGTGGACTTTGGCGTCACGCTCTGCTCTCCTGAGGAATGACTGCACTATCTCTAAATCTGTCTCATTTCCGTCTGTCTCTCATCTTCTGTCTAGCAAGGTCCTCGCTGTGGTGTCAAAGACTTTTTACAGTGAAAGCTTGGGTTCTTCAGGGACATACACTGAAGCTTCTTGTACTTTTTTATTAATTTCTTTCCTTTAGTGTTTTCTGCTTTAAAACATCAACATGTTATCACGTCATTCCTTCAGTTCTTTTATTTTTCCCTGATGAAACAGAGTTAACGTTTAATGGACTGATCATAACTCATCAAACAGACAGATAGACAGAAGGAGAGACAGGTAGACTGACAGTCACTATCAGCACAGATTAAACACCCCAGTCTATTACAGCACAAACAACCTAGCTCTATCTGTCTCTCTGTTTGTCCTCTTTTCTTAATCTTCTCAATTTGTCTTTTTCTCTATCTGTCTCTCTGTCTGCTTTTAGTCTCTTTTTCTATATTTTTTAATCTTTTCATCTCTTCCTCTTTCTTCTTGTGTCTCTGTCTCTCTTTCCGTCTTCTTCAGTCTGTCTCACTCTGTTTTCTTTTCTCAGTCTTGTCTGTCTCCTCTTTGCCTCTGTCTCATACTGTCTTCGTTCCTGTCTGTCTCTCTTTCTTCCTTTGCCCTTCCCCCCAGATGGCTCTCAGCAGTAATGGAGATGTGTGTATGTGTGTGTGTGTGTGTGTGTGAGAGATCTGCTCCATGGCTGTAATTATTACAGAAATGAAAAATTCCTCTGTCTTTCCTGCAGCTCTGTGAAATTCGTCCTGATTTAGAAGCTTCTCTTCTCTCCACACATCCCCATATCCCTCCATCACCCTCTCCCCCATCCCACGCTTAGACACCCCCTTCCCATCTCGCTCTCATCCTCTTCCTCATCCCGCTCTCATCTAGTCCATGCTGATTGGCTGTGTCTCCTCTCTTTGGGGATAATTTCATTTTTCAAAATGATCTGCAGCAGATTCTATGCTCCACATTTCCTATTTCACTATAGGCTTCCCCAAAGCTCTCGCTCTGTCTCTCCTTTCCTTCTCTTGCTCTCTCTGTCTCGCTCTTACTTTCATTTTCTCTTTTTGTTTTCTCTATCTCATTGTTTCCTTTTTTTTATTATTAAGATGAAATGAAGATAGATAAAATGCAACCTAAACGGGCATCTCTCTCTCTCTCTCTCTCTCTCTCTCTCAATATACATACGTATATATTATATTATAGTAATATAAATATTTTTATTTATATTATTATTAATAACAACAGTATACAGCTGAATATAAAACACACACACACAGCTGTGGCTGTTCCTAAAGCTTGTTACAGAGTGAGTGAGAGATGAATGAGTGGATGGATGAAGGTGAAGGTGGTGAATTAAGCGTCTTGTTTGTGCCCTGTCGGCTGTTTGACTCTGATTCTCCAGCCTGCAGTCTGACTCTGATCTGATCTGATCTGATCTGATGGGGTGTTGAGTTGACATTCAGCTGCAGTTCTGAGAAAATTCTTTGCTGCTTTCCTGTAAAAGATACATTAAACCCAGGACACACACTGCGGCTGATTACTGACAACACACACAGATTACCAGACAATCATCCGCACTGTTTTTTAATGTAATTAAAAATTTAATATTTTATTAATATAAATATATATAAAAAAATATAGTGGCTGAGTGGTTAGCACCGTTGCCTCACAGCAAGAAGGTCCCTGGTTCGATTCCCACACAGGGGTCTTTCTGTGTGGAGTTTGCATGTGTTTGCGTGGGTTGTGATGGACTGGCAACCTATAGAGGATGTACCCCTCCTGCCTTTCGCAATGTCAGAGTCGGCTGGGATAGGCTCCCGTAACTCCGAATTAGGAAATAAGCGGGTATAGAAGATAAATGAACCAATGAATTTATGAGGAAGTGGTAGTGCAGTGGTTAAGGTGTTGGACTTTTAACTAGCACTACCATTAAGCTACCACTGGCCTTTGATGCCCAATTGTTCAGTTGTATAAATGAGATAAATATGTAAGTCGCTCTAAATAGGGGCTTAATGCTAGTAATGTAAATCAAGTGAGTCACTTGATAACCCATCAACTGATTCACTGAGTCATTTAGTTAGTGACTCACTTACTTACTCAATCTTCCTGTACTGAGGTTCTCACCTTGACTGCTGACTCTGATTAAGAAGAACACATCTGGCTGAAACGGCTGAGCATCATGCTTACTCTATAACACTACCCAAATCTCCTACCATACACATGTGAGCTTTTAAAGTGCATCATGGAGCAATAGAAGAAGCAAGCCTTGTCAGAAGAACTATATGAGAAATGAATTACTCTGATGAGTCGGTTCAGAGGAAGACGGATGTCTATGTTTCGTAGCTTTCCTTGTGTTTAAATGGACGCCCTGACAGGTTCCACCATCAACACTAAGGTGTTATGAGATTAAGGCTTATCGAGAATCTGAAAAAAAAAAAATCCACACGCATACATGCACTCACAATCTGAAACGTTGTGAAACGACTTGATGAAAACATGGAGATCTGTTTATTTTTGATTGATTGAATTTGTTTTTTTGTGGAACGTGACATCACTCATAAAACATCCCTTAATAATGGTATTTGATTCGAAAAACGCTTCCTCAGCAGATCCTGCGCACTTATTTTCTGTGGTGTGTGTGAGGGTGATGGAATCCGATGCTGGCCCACAGACTGGAGACGTGACAGGATGCAATGAGGTGTGTTTAAAATTCACAACAGGTTTGTGCTGATGTCATCTGGTTGAAATAATGTCAAATATGACCTTACAGTACAACACACACACACACACACACTGAGAGGCTTTCTGCTGACCAATTAACCTTTCTACACAGGATTATGGAGGGGGAAGCCATCACTGTCAAAGTTCAGAAAGAGTGACAGATAGACATTGTGTGTGTGTGTGTGTGTGTGTGTAAGAGAAAGAGAGAGAGAGAGAGGGTGAGAGAGAGAGAGAGAGAGAGAGAGAGAAAGAAAGAGGGGGAGTGAGTATAAGAGAGAAAGAGGTTTAATGCTCAGTGTGACTCACATGCTTCTCTGCTTCAATGTCTCACTGCCTATTTCAGGCTAAGGGAATGTTCTGCAGCTGAAACTTAGAACTTAGCTCTGCTGTGGGCCGCTGAACGTACTGGTAAATGATAGGTGTGTGTTTGAATCTATCCTGTGGTGAGAAGATGGGTGAGTGCAGTTGATCAGAGGATAGGTGCAGTTATGGTGACACAATTATCTGATGTCTTTCAGCAGGGCAATGTTTCTGATCCCCAGGTCAATGGAGCCCTCTATAGTACTTCCTCAATGACCCTTGTATAAGGTCCTGTAGTTCATGTGGATGAGCATAACCTCTGAATCAAGAGGTTGCTAGTTTGAACCCCCAGACAGAACTCCTGGATACCTTTAGAGAAAGGTACAGAGGAGGGCATGTGCAACTGGTAAATGATAGACGTGTGTTTGAATCCATCCTGTGGTATAAAGATGGAGTTGCAGTGCAGTTGATCAGAGGATAAGTTTATTAAGGGTAGTTCTGTCTGGGGTTTGAACTAGCAACCTCTTGATCCAGAGGTAATGCTCATCCACATGAACTACAGGAACTTATAAAAGGGCCCATTGAGGAAGTATTATGAGGGGCTCCAGTTACCTGGGGCAAAACATCAGATGGTCTTGTCACCATCACTGCACACTGAGAAACTGTAAAAAGAGTTGTGGGGCCTGAAGTGAGAGAGGTTTGACTTTTTTCCCAGAATAGATAGAACGCTGAACTGCTCAGTAAAGCGAATACAAGATCGATGAGTTGTTCTGGAGAAGCACATCAGCTGAATGCTTTCAAATGTCCCACTTTCACTAGGTTCATGCGTTACTCACTGCAAATATTGAAGAATCATGACCAAGACTTGGTAAAAATAGCACAGCACAGCTTCAGGTTTGTGGAGTTTAGGTCCTGTTGATTTTGAGCTCTTTAGGAGGCAAAATGAGGACCTCACATTGTTAGTGAGACAGTTTTTTAAGTCGGGTCAGTAAAAATCTAGGTAATGTGTTCTAAACCTTGTCCTGCTCCTTGTCCACCAGACACCTTACCATCACTCATTGAGATGTTCATAAAGACAAGTCCAATAAAAAACTCCACTTGTCCTGTCCCACATAAATGTGCTAAATCTTAGACAGGTCCTGGTGGAAATGCTTCACTGGTTCTCATTTAAGTTAATATTAAGACCATGGCAGAATGAGAAGGAGTCCTCCTGTAGTGGTAGTGCTGTGTGTAAAAAGTGGGGTCTTAACATAACTCTTCCCCTAGTGGTGTAGTGGTTCATGTCCTAGATTCTGATGTGTGAGGTTGCTAGTTTTCAAGTCTGTTCAAATCCTCTTGGCTTCACCAATGGTATGGTGGTGAGTGTCAAAGGTTTGGGTTTTTTAGGGCCCTAGTTCAAGTGTGCAGAGATTTACTTTCATGTCCCTCTTTAAGCAGTACATCCCACTTAAGGGTGGGATTCCACCATCTAGTACAGGTCAGGTTTGTATTATAGAGAGACCCCAGGTGGTTTGTTTCACAGCAGAAACTCCTCCCACTGCAGCTGCTGCCCCTTATACTTTTCCTCTATTACTGTTTTGCTCTTTACCACCTCTATCTTACCTGCACCTTCCTTACAGTTCCAAATGTGGGCTTGAACGCATAACTTCTCATAACATAAGCCACACGGAAGTCTTACCTAAAGTTCTGGCTTAAACTACCAACACCCATATTCAATACATTGTTCCCACACAGCGGATGTCCCCTGCACTTCTGTTAAACTTTAAATAATGTAAATGTAAATGCCTCATGTATACAATTTTTGCAACTTGTCCAGGGACGTCCAGGCTGAGTAGGACCTTCCTACTGACACTGAGAGACTTTACAAATACACTACATGTTTTACACAGATTCTGGCTCTCCAGCTTTCACGCTTACGGTCGAATTTACTAACTTACTTGGAGGCAATAAAGTGAGCAAACATAAGACTACAAAGTATTCTACAAGTCTATATAACCACCACCTGTAAAAAAAACATTGTTATTAATTTATAATTGATAAAATAGGCTAATTGACATCATATGTTTCTCTTAATTACGCAATTAAGTAAGAACATATAAAAGCATGTGCAAATTTAAACAACCCTTTAGTCTATGGCAATGACAGCGTTGGCCTTATTAAGGGACATTGCCAATGGCCGAATCCGAAGAGAACGTGTTTTTAGGGACCACAGTAATTTTCTGAACCACGATGATAACTGGCTTATCGGCCGATTCAGATTTCCAAGGGTTATCCTCTTGGAGCTCTGTGCTGAGTTGGGTCTGAATGTGGACAGACAGACGGCACATTACCTATTCCCTTACAGGTACTGGCAACACTTGGTTCCCTAGCAACAGGTTTTTTTCCCGAAAATCCAGTCGTTCCTAAGCCACGCAATGGCAGCTGTATGGGACTGGATCATCCCGTCCGATGTACATTTGCAGCGATAGCCAGTTTTTCTAATTTAATCAGAGCGAGCGTCTGCACACACACATTGCTATAAAGACTGCCTAACTTTCACCTTTATGTCAGGCCCATTTCTTTTTAAGCTTGGCTACAGTATGATTTTCAGATCCCACAGCGATGGATGCGTCTGCCAAACTCTCCCACTCAATTTTTTTTCTTTTGTTATTCATTTCAGAGGACAACGTCTCAAAGAGGATTTTTTTTCTCGTTCCTACCTCTGATAGTAACATCTCCAATTCACTTTCGTAAAGTCTCATTTTTTGCTTGCTTTTGCTATTTTCATGCTGTTTAATTTTTCCTAAGTGCACTCATTAAATATTTAAGTTACATTTATTTGAGGAAGGAGACAGGATGGGGTTTGGTGCTTGTGCATCTGTGCTCAGTTTCAGGTTTATTTGGATGTACATAGAGAATATGCATGAGATTCTCCATACGCAGAGTTTAATACATCTAAATACTTTTTTCTGCGCGCGCACATTTACCGCTTTGTCCATACGCAATGTTTTAGTATTAAATCAACGTCAAAGTCTTTGTATATGGGGCCCCAAGTGTTTCTGTCTTTTAAAGCCTCTATAAAATCTACAAGAAAAACTTTAATAAAATATTGTATAAGTTTTCACTTCTTTTCCCTGTGAAAGAATGAGATCTTAATGATAATCTTCAAATTTTTATTTTCCCAGTGAAGAGTTCCACTATTGCAGCTTAGTTTAAAGCTGAAGGGGTTAGTGCTGTGTATCACCACCTGCTGGAAAAAAACACACAATTTTGACACAGAAAAGTGTGTAGCTGCAGTGTGTTACTGAAAGACATGCTGATAATCCTCACTCCTGCTGAAATGCTACTGATTCCCGAACACAGGGAAGATGTTATAGATACACCACCCATGACACACACACACACACATTACAACACACACAATAGACACACAATTCACACACATATTGCTGTCTGTCCTTTTCAATTCTCTCTTTTATTTAGTCGTTTTTTTTCTCATTTCACTTTTTCAATTTTTTTCCAAGGACGACTCATTTTTCTTCTCTTTTCCTTTTTCTCTATCTCTCTCTCTCTCTCTCTCTCTCTCTCTCTCTCTCACACACACACACACACACACACACACACACACACACATATGCCGCCTGTCACTAAAGCATTGTTGTGAATTCTGTCTCCTGCAGGGTCATGGTGTGTGTATGTGTGTGTGTGTACGCATTAGTGGGTAGGACATTAGCATTAGCGCTACAGGGGCCCTCAGACGAGCAGTGTCACGAGCAGTTTCTGATATTAAAGCGAGCTGTAATAAGAGGAAGGAGTCATGTTTAAAGATGAGGTGCCACCCTGCAGGGGAGCAAATCAAACGGCACATATTACACTCCATCAGACCAGAGCAGTCGATCACAGAGTGAACTCTACCCTGGGGCTTCAGCTCACATCATCTGCTCATTACACCGTGTACAACAAGATGACACTTCATCATCAGGGTGGGTGGAGTCATACATCACAATCTGTCCTGAACAACAAATTTACAGAGCACTGAAGCAGAAGCATATGCAGATCACCCAAGAGTGTTTCAGAAAACCCTGAGCTGCTTATAACACAACCAACACAATACAAACACTAACCTCATCACTACTAATGAAAATACAGGCTAGAACAACTAACTATCTACCTTTTATTTAAGGAGGTATGTGTTTACATGGTGTGTTGCAATTTGTGTGTGTTGCAGATCAGCGCTGGAGGTCACACGGTTAGACGTCTTTAAGCAGTGTAAGCTGTAAGCAGTGTAACGTTCTGACATCAGACTCAGGGGTATGCCAAACTGCGAACAAACCCACACTGCGTGCCACCTGTATCTCCAGGGAGCACTAGACGAGCCCAGATTTAATCACTTAGTCAGGAGGGCGATGAAGCAGAGTGCCAATCTGATTAGCTCATCTGCAGCACTTAAAAGGGACACGGCCGAGTGCCAGAGAGGTAGAAACATCGCTTTATCAGCAGGGGGATGATAATGATAAAGAGCGACAGATCACTCAGGCAAAAGGTGAGGTAATACCGCCAGAAAAGACAAGTGAGATGTGGTGAAGAGACAGAAAGAAATGAACACAGCCTGAAAAATCTGCAAAAAAATAAAAAATAAATTCCAGAGCCAGGAAAAGCAATTAATCACAGATCGCTAAGCTGTGGAGCAATTCCACAACCGAAGCCTAAACCAGGAAAAGTAGGTAATTACAGCTCGCTGAGCTATAGAGCATTTCAACACATAACATTACTCAGGAAATGCAAAATCACAGAAACAGTCTTTACAATTTACATTCACTTACTTTATTTTCCTTTCTTTCTTTTTCTTTCTTTCTTTCTTTCTTTCTTTCTAGGTCTCTGTGTATCTTTCTCTCTCTCTCTCACAACAGAAAGTATAAAAGGGATAAGACACATAAGACACGCCCACAATTCCAGCTAACAGATAATTACAAAAAAAGACACGCCCACAGTTCAATCTAACACTCCACCATGTAAGCTTTGATTGACAGCTTCATCTTCTTTTGTTCCCTTCTTATCTGTCTTTTCTTTATCTGTCTCTCTCACCTGTCTCTGCTTTAACTTTGATTCCCTCATTTGTCAGCTCCCTAATCTGTCTCTCCTTAATGTGTCTCTTCCTCATCTGTCTCTCTCTTGTCTGTCTCTCTCTTGACTGTCTTTCCCTTGTTTGTCACTCTCTCGTCTGTCCCTCATCTGTTTTTCCTTATCTGTCTCTCATTCATCTGTCTCTCCCTCGTCTGGCCGCTGCGGCAGGTGTCCTTTATTTTTATGTTTAAGATAGCAACTGTACACACACCACACACACACACACACACGCACGCACACACAGCACTGTCAATAACCTAATCAGACCCATTAGCTCCCACACATACTTTAGCCTTTAGGTTCCTGCTGTGTAAGTGAATTGTTAGTATACACACACACACACACACACACACACACACATTTATTCGTAGTTTTTCAAGTGTCATAGCTGTGTGTGTTATTAACTGTTAGAACATCAGTTAGGAATATACTACTGTGTGTGTGTGTGTGTGTATGTCTGTGTGTACTAATGATTCACTTACACAGTGTGTGTGTGAAACCATCTGCCTACTGGTCTCTCATTATATTCTTCCTGCATGTCTCTCTGTCTGTGTTGCTTATCACGTGTGTGTGTGTGTTTGTGTGTCTGTACTAGTGAAATGAATTCATCATATCATCTATCACTGAGGCGCAAGCACACACACTGAGCTGTGAAATGGAATTTCTCACATGTTTATCTGTGTGTGTGTGTGTGTGTGTGTGTGTGGTGTTCTTCTATCCCATTTTTATTTGTAGCTGTTGTTCAGTGGGATTTCCCCACATTGTGGGATATCACATTCTCTTGGTAGTGCACAACTCACACACACACACACACACACACACACACACACACACACACACACACACGACTGATAAGCAGCACAGACAGACAGACATGGAGGAAGAATATAATAAGAATGACCAGTAGGCAGATCTCATTATATGCCCTGTTTTTTTAAAGAGGGAAGAAGGTGTGTTGATATAAATTTTAAATATTCCCAGTCTATATGAAACGCCAACGTCATAATTTTCTGCTAATTTCTGAAGATGCTGATTCTGGTCCAGTCAGAGAGAATCGGATTGAACTATCCTCTCTTTTTAGCAGTAAAATGTATCACAGAATTACTGATTTAAACAGTCAAAGGCAAAATTGTTTCCAAAAAATCTCTGGAGGCATCAGGACATTTCTAGGTGGTATGACGTTCGTTCTTGCCTGCTGCTGTGCAGTCCATCAGCTTGATGTATGTTTCGGAATGCAAAACAAAAAAAATTGAAAAAAAAAGGTTTCTGGAATGGTTGTTTTTGGTGCTGTAGCGTCCTTTTTTGGACACTTTGCTGATTGGAGTAGCTGTCAAGACCATCTGACCAAGTTTCGAACCTTACGGTTTGGGCTGCACCATTCAATTTAGGAAATAATAATAATTACAATATTAAAAATTCCTTTACTAACATAAACACTACAAGTTTGAACTGATACTTAATAAAATGATTATTAACATTAATATAAATAATTAGAAAATAACAACATATAACACTAAAGTTTAGCCTTTGGGGGTAACTTTGGTTTGTGGCATTTTCTGCATGGACACGAGTCTGTTTGGATCGTTCGGAAGAAACTAAGAAAGTATGTCACAGTTAGTTTAGCAGTTATTTTCACAAATGCATGCTGTCACGCCCCGATATTCTAGTGCAGCCGTTCCAAACAGGGGGGTCCCAACCCACAAGGGGGCCTTAGCGAGCTCTGTGAGGAGGTCACTTTATATTTTGAAAAGTGTTGCATTAAGGAAAACTATTGTATTGCATTAGCTAATTTTATCCATGATCTCCTGGTTGACCAAAAAAATGGACAAGTTTGTAAATTTCAGGTTGCAGTGCTGGCAATACTGGAAACATGAACTGCAGGAAATACCAAGAGCCATAATATCATTCAAATATTTCCTTAAGGAAAAGGGGGGTCTCAGACAAAAACAGTTTGGGAACCACTGTTCTAGTGGTCCCACAGTTGTTGCCAAACACTGTTGTATTTTTATGTTTATCCTTTGTAATAAATGCATTTCACTTTTAGTTTGGTCGAACACTAAGTCACAGAACAGACAGTTTTTGAAGTGGTTGGCAAATAGTCGAGACAGACCGAGTAAATTTATGCAAGAGTAAAATGTGCACTTCACTGTATTTAAAAGGAGAGAACACGTTTACCTGATAGCTGTTGCCACAATTCACCCTTGCTGTGTTTTTTTTCTCTTTTTTATGACCTAAAAGATAGTTATGCTTCATTCTGTCAGAGGAGGCGGGGCTTCGTGTTATTTGTGGGGCTCTATGCAGCTTGCGTAGTGATTGTATAGGTAGGGTTGCCCTTAAAGTTCTAAATCATCCTGCATTTGTCAATTAAATAGCACATCCTGGTCCTGTTTTTAACCAATACAGGACAGCGATTGTTCCATTGGATTTGCATTCTGTGAAGTGCTATTCATTCTCTGCCATCATCAGCTTGATTGATTTAATACCGTGGGATTCAGGCCAGGGCCAATCAGAGAGAAAGAGGGTGCAGTTCATTCGGTTGTGATGTTGGCAGAGATGCTCTTGCAAGAGAGTCGATATGAAACGATGCCGGGTCTCAGCTCCAGATTCGCGGCCAGCTTTGAAATTTTCAGAGCTGAAATAAGAGCGAATGCACAAGTACGGACAAGAGTAAAAGAAATCAATACATGGCGCAACTGAGTATTATAAGCCCAATTAACAATTTGTCTGTGCGTCTTTTCTGTGGTGCACAGGGGTCTGTCAGTCATGTGACAGGATGTAGATATAGTGTAATAACACTTTTAGTCACGTCAATAATCTTCTGATTGTTTACGTTAGAGTTTATATGCTGACTATTTGTTATAAAAGTCATGTTCAAATGAACATCACATACATTCTGATATTATTCCTTTAAATTAAACTGAATTAAAACTGAAGAAAAGACTTTTAAAAACTTTCTATAAAATCTATTTTAAACAAAGAACAATTTCTGGTAAGAAATAAATTAGGACATCCCAACATTTATTCACACACACACACACACACACACACAGGTGTATCACATCAGGTAAACATGATTAGAACATTTTTACATAACTTTTTGAAGGAGGCTGTCCTATTTAACCCTTAGACTTTTAGTTTGGTGTGCTCTTGACTGTTAAAGTGATAGTGAACCCCATGGTGAGATCGAAAAAGCTGTCTGAGGTCTTCAGGAAGAAGATTATAGCAGTTTATTCGTCTGGAAAAGGGAAGTGGAAGTGGAAGACATTCAAAACAACTGACAACATGTCCAGTTCTGGCTGTCCAAACAAGTTCAACCTGAGAAGACCGCAAGATGCTAAAAGAAGTCACCAAAAACCCTAAAGTGTTATCACGGGACCTACAGCAGACTCTTGGTATTGTTAATATGAAAGTGCATGACTGTTCTAAATCTAGATCTAAATCCCATTGAGATGCTGTGGGGCGACTTGAAACAGGCTGTACATGCAATAAATCCCTCAAACATCCTACAGCTGAATGAATTCTGCATTGAGGAGTGGGCCAAACTTTTCTCAGAACGATGCCACAGACTGGTAGATGGCAACAAGAAGCGTCTTATTGAAATTATTTAAGCCAAAGGGGGAGGGGAACTCTAGCTATTAGGGGATAGGGTGATGTCCTAACTTTTTCCTCAGTTAGAATACACATTTTTTTGCAATCTTTTGTTTTAATGAGTAAAACAATGTTAATTTTAATTGTTTACCTGCATTTTCCTTTTCCAAAAATTTTTTTTTTAACAAGATTAGCCATCGATATGTTAACCTTTCCTAATAAAGAACTAAATATTTAATAAAGTGGCATAATTATTTCACATGACTGTATATATATATATATATATATATTAGTGGTGGGGCCGTGGCATTTGGTACGCAAGCCTTCAGTGGGGAAAAACCATCAATACTATACAAAACGCACCATAACAGGGCGTCAATACAGAGAGACATTTCGCGTATCAAGAGTAAAAACCATTTTTTTTAATAAATTAAGAAACCCTTTTAAATAAATCATAGTTCATTTGTTTATATTTTTAGGACGGCAGTTAGTAGAATTACTGAACAGTTATTTTGAGCTGCACATTGTGCTTACCTGTGTGTGTGTGTGTGTGTGTGTGTGTGTGTGTGTTTGTGCGTGCCGGGGCCGGGTACAGACAGCATGAGGAAGGGAACATAACATAAGGTTACCTCTTCGCTAATATATACCAGGATTAATAACTGCTTTAAACGCTGCAGGTGCAGGTAGGTTAACCTAATGAAGATGAACAAATCTTGCAGTATAGTTAGGCTTTATTTTAACAATCAGATTAATATTAATTTAAGATGATTATTTCTTTCTCTCTTAGATTTTAGACTCTGATAGCCTCCTGCTATGTTGACTGCTTCACAGTAGCAACAGTTGGCAGCAGTTTGAGAAGCACTGTCCCCTACAGGTGAATTCCGGAACAGCAGTGTATGAAATACCGAATCCAGGAAAATGATAGTATTGTATCGTTTTGAATATATACTATATATAAATATATACTATATATACTATACTACTAAGTTAAGCTATTTCAGGTTACACAAACTATATAAGCTATTAGGGATGTGGTATATATTGGCACTGAAAAAAGTATATACCACATCCCTAATATCTTATATAGTTTGTGTAACTTTATGAAATAGCTCAGCATGTAATTAGGTACTATTTTATACTGCTTTTATTTTTGTGGTAAAAGTGGTAGTGCAGTGGTTAATGTGTTGGACTGATACCTGAAACACTGGGGTTCGATTTCCAGCACCACCAGCCCACCACCGCTGGGCCCCTGAACAAGACTCTTAACCCTCAATTGCTTAGCTGTATAAATGAGATAAATGTTCGTCGCTCTGGATAAGGGTGTCTGCCAAATGCTGTAAATGTATTAGTATTGTCTCTGGTTGTCTAGTCTTTGGACGGCATTTTGCATGGAGGCTGGGATATACGCTTCCAGTTATACGTTATAGTTCAGTCTATTGTTAGCATTTTTTTTTAAAGAAAATAAAAACATTGTTCCTTTTTGGTAAACTTTCACTTGTTTATTATCATCCAAATTTAATACTTGTAAGTTCAGGAAGTACCTAACTCAAATATAGTACAGAATTAAGTAGTATGATATTAAAGACGGAGCAGAAGTCTGTCTGTCCTCTGTTTTCAATAGCAGAAGTGCAGTGCCGTCCTTATAACCCAAATGTCCCCATAATGTCAGGACATAAACAGGCCACACAGGTCTCTGAAAATCAACACACATACACCTAATAATTCCTTATACCTAATACTGCCCTGAGTCACACATGAGGGGTAAGTGGGTGAGAAAAAAAGAGAGAAACAGATAGACAGAGAGAGAGAGATAGAGTAGCAAATATAGCTAGTAAATGTGGCAGACAGGAGTGACATCAGTGTGTATTCATCTGTTTAAATACAGATCTGTCTGTCTGTATCTAGTCTATCTGTCTCAGTGATCTGTATCTGTGTGTCTGCTCTCTCTTTTTTTCTCTCGCTCTTTCTCACTCTGTCTCTCGCTCTCCTTCTCTGTTTCTTCCTCTCACTCCCTCAGACAGTCAGACAAGGAATCAGTCTGGACTAGTAGTATAACACTGTCTGCGCTGTGGGTGTTCATACTGTGTTCAAACATCTCCAAACAGATATTCAGTGCAAATGTGCCCAGTGTGGTGGGATAACAGTCTGATCTTATTATAGTCTGATAATATTACAGTCTGTTCTCATCATAGTCTGATCTCTTCATAGTCTGATTTTGTTACAGTCTGATCTCATCCCAGTCTGATCTCATTACAGTCTAATCTCATTACAGTCTGATCTTATTACAGTCTGATCTCATTACAGTCTAATTGTATCACTGTCTGATCTGATAACAGTCTGATTTTATTACAGTCTAATCTGATAATAGTCTGATTTTATTACAGTCTGATCTGATAATAGTCTGATTTTATTACAGTCTAATCTCATTAGTCTGATCTCATTACAGTCTAATCTGATAATAGTCTGATCTGATTGCAGTCTTTTCTCAGCATCTGATCTCATCACAGTCTGATCTCATGACAGTTACATCTCATTACAGTCTAATCTGGTATTATTCTGATCTCATTACAGTCTGATCTAATAACAGTCTGATCTCATTACAGACTGACACAACTGAAGACAAATAAGAATTCTACTTTAATTCTACGAGTAAAACAAATTTAAAAGACAATTGTTTTCGTATCCATCATTTTCTCTTTTAATCTGTCTCTTTCTGTCTCACTTTGTCTGTCTGTCTCTCTCTTGCTGTCTGTCTTTTACTTTCTTGGTCTGTCTGTCTGTCTGTCTGTCTCTCTATTATTTTCTCCAGCAGCTGTTTCTTTCACTCCATTTTGGCTAAAAATTTATTTTTTACCTCCTACATCCAATCCAGCATGTGTGTGTGTGTGTGTGCGTGCGTGTGTGCGTGCGTGCGTGTGTGTGTGTGTTATTCATTCCCCAATGGAGCTCAGTTTAATTGTTGGCTCTCCAGGATTCTGCCGCGGCAATCCATCAACATTCTGTGTGTGTGTGTGTTGGATGTATTGTTCCTTTCTAAAGTGGAGTCCAAAATTGGTTTGAGCTTTTGGCCTGATTTGTGTGCATGCATGCACATGTGTGTGTGTGTGTCTGCCACTTGGTGGCACTGTTGCATCATTAAGAGCCTCTGCACTTCCTTTGTATTTTTTACACACACACACACACACACACACACACACACACACACACTCCTGTACAGTGGCTAACACATCTGCTTTTTATTGAATTACAGATGTTATAGATCTGCCACACACTTATCATGCTTATCAGCTACTTTAATCCTCATGCTAACACATTAGCATCTGGCTAACAGTTGTTGTGGAGTTAAGGTGAACAGGTGATCAGATTTTTCATCTGCTGTTGATTGATATATGGTGTTGAGTGTGGCGGTGGGGTGTATTAGAGTACAATCGTGTCCTTCCACTCCAATCAGAACACAGCATGGGGCACATACTTGACTGGATGGTGTAAATCTGTTTTATACCGCAGTTTAAAATCTCACACACACTCCAAACTTTTCTAAAGCATACAACTGTACGGCATCAGCATAACAGAGGTAACTCTATATATGTGTGTGTGGAACAGAGAGACAGAGCAGTCTGTTGTAGTATTGATTTTCTCCAGCCGGGCTCTGATTGTGCTGGCCGAGCGAGACAGTGTGAGCAACACACTCTCCACAGGGGACACACACTCACTCCTGCCCATGTCAACCTGAGCAGCATGCTTTCACCCAGCAGGAATTTTCTCTCTCTGCCATCTCACACAAATTTGTCACTGTGCATCATCTGTCTTTCCGCCTCATGTCACTGTCTCTTGTCTGTCATTCAGCTTCTCCCTGTTTCACTCTGTATGTCTTTCTGCTTTTTCGCTGTCTCTCTGTCTTCCTCTAAATTTTTTCTTTTATCTCGCCAGTCCAAAATGAATAATGTTTAATGGAGCTCAGCTACGCATGCTTAGGCAGGGAGACCAGTAGCTCTAGGACCACAACCAAGTTACACGTATTTCCCAGCATTTCAGCTTGAGTATTTTTTTATTTTGGGATCATAATGATGCCACAACAGCTAAGCTTCCCTGGCTAGACCCAAGAGCAGACTTCGTGGCCTATATGGAGTGGGTTCTGGTAGATGATGGCTCGCCATTCACTCTAGGCCTAGCAGACGAGAACTTAACCTGATTCAATGCAGCCAGCTAGAACCTGCTAGAATATGCAGAACCACGTCATGGCTTACCTACCATGAGCTTACTTATATCATGCCGGCCAAGCCAGTGCATGTTTAAGTCATGCCTGCTAAACCAGAGCCTGTTTCTCGTTTAGTTGATTGGGTTTAGTATTTTAACCCATGTGTTTCAGTCTTGCTTTGTTGCGTGTCACAGTCGATGTCTAGGTCATGTTATGTATATTAGTCAAGTTTATGGTCATGTTTATGTTCCAGTTCTGTCTGTTTTTCGGTCTCTCTCTCTCTCTCTCTCTCTCTCTCTCTCTCTCTCTCTCTCTCTCTCTTTCTCTTTTAGGATTTCAGGATTTAGAATTCAAAGGTTGCTTTATTAGCAGGACAAATGTGCATATTTGTATTGCCAAAGCACAGGTACCGGGGAAACAACCAGAAATTACAGGCATACAGATAAACACAGTATTTATATCGATTTAATAAAAGAATAAAAATCAAAAAGCATCTTTAGTGAAAAGATGGTCAAATTAAAGAAAAAGAAATGTACTTATTATTTATAAAGTGTATACATTCGTTTGTGTGTGTGTTTAATGACCTCGTCCCCCACTGTTCCTCATTAGGTGACAGGTATGTATATACTGTTAGTGTGCAGGTCTCCCTGTGTTCCCCCAGTAGGTGGGGCAGTTTTTTGGGGGGCTGAAATGTAGTTAAAATTCAGGATGATTTTTTGAAATTTATTCATTCAATTGGGTCTCCAGGACTGTCTGTGTCTCCTGGTCTCCAAGACTGTCTGTCTCATCGTCGCCAAGACTTTCTGTGTCTCTCCGTCTCCATGACTGTCTGTGCCTCCCGGTCTTCAACACTATCTGTCTCCTCGTCGCCAAGACTGTCTGTGTCCCCTAGTCTCTAGGACTGTCTATGTCTCCCCATGTCCAATACTGTCTGTGTGTCTGAATGTTGGTGTAGGTGTAGCACAGTGATTTAGAATCAGTTGGTTGAGGGCACTGATAGGATAAGGGGTCTTTTTCTTTTTGATGTTTATAGAATTTGATTGCTCTTTTTGGTATGTTTACAAACAAAGTAAAAGTGTCTTTCTCTCTGCTTCTCTCTTTCTTTGTCTGTCTTTCTGCTTCTGCCTTTCTCACCCTGTCTACATTTCTCAGTCTCTCTCTGTCTTTCTGCCTCTCTGTCTTTCTCTCTTTTCCCAGTCTCTCTGGGTCCATCTCTCTCCGTTTCTGTCTCTCTCTTCTACTATCACTATTTTCACTATTTTCATTCTGGGGTTCAGCTGATACATAACTTTTACCCAGAATACACTGGGATAAATAGTGATGGTGGGGAGGATGGATGATGATGATGGTAATGAAAAATTATGGTAATGATGGTGATTTTGGTGATGACTGTAATGATGGTGAGGATGATAAGGTTGATGATGGTGTTGATGGTGTCCGTAATCATGATGGTGACGATAATAATGATTATTGATAATAATGATTATTGATAATAATGATAATAATGATTATGATGATAATAAGAACGATGGCAGTGATGATGATTATGGTGATGACAGTGATGATGCTGATAATGATAATTGTGATGATGATAATGATGGTAATTTTGGTGATGACTGTAATGATGTTGAGGATGATAAGGTTGATGATGGTGTTGATGGTGTCGGTGGTAATCATGATGATGGTGATGATAGTATTGATGATGATCATGATTATGATGATAATAAGAACGATGGCAATGATGGTGATTATGGTGATAACAGTGATGACGCTGATAATGGTGATAACAGTGATGACGCTGTTAATGGTGATGACAGTGATGATGCTGATAATGATAATTGTGATGATAATAATGATGGTGGTGATGATGGTGGTGATAATGATGAAAATGGTGAAAATGATGATAATAATAGTGTTGATGATGATGGTGATGGTGAAAGTAAAGATGGTGATGATTGTAATGATAGTGATGATGATGATGATGATAAAGATGTTGATAACGATATTGATGGTGGTGCTAGTGATGGTAAAGGTAAAGATCATGATAATGATGATGACGACGATTGTGATAGTGATTATGATGCTGATAGTGATATAGGAAACAGATACACAATGAGGAAGCAGAGAACACACACCAATCTTCCTCCTGATGATTCCTGTCTACCTGTGTGTGTGTGTGTGTGTGTGTGTGTGTCTGTGTGTGCCTGAGCAAGGGCTGCTGGGCTTTTGAAAAAAGCCAGAGGGAAAATACAGTTGTACGTTTCATTAAGCAGCATTTGAAGCATACACACACACACAACCACACAAACACACACACACACACACACACACACACTTGCTTGAGTGACAGCAGTACAGACATATTTTATTAAATCTCTTAATTTTACTTTCTTAATGACACACTAACTTTCACACTTCACTGAGCCACACAGAGTGTGCACGTGTGTGTCTCATGGTTACGCTCATCAGCACAGGGTGATAAAAGAGGTTTCCACCTGTCTCATTTAGACACACCCCTTTGTCTCACTCAGACACGCCCTCTGTCTCATTTAGACACGCCCCTCTGTCTCATCCAGACACGCCCCGTCTCATCCAGACATGCACCTGTCTCGTTTAGACACGCCCCTGTCTCGTTTAGACATGCTCCTGTGTCTTATCTAGACACACCCTCTGTTTCATGTAGACGCGCCTCTCTGTCTCATTCAGACACATCCCCTGTCTTATTTAGACACACCACATTTTATTTAGACACACCCCTTTGTCTCATTTATAGACACCTTTCTGGTTCATTTAGACACATCTCTGTCTCATTTAGGCACACCCCTCTGTCTCATCTAGACATGCCCCTCTGGCTTATTTAGACACACCTCTTTGTCTCAATCAGAGATGCGCCTGTCTTATTTAAACACAATCTTCTGTTTCATTCAGTCATGCCACTTTGTCTCATTCAGACACCCTTCTTTGTCTCATTCAAACATGCCCTGTCTCATTTAAACACCTCCCGCTGTCTCATTTAGACACATACCTCTGTTTCATTAAGACATGTCCTTGTCTCATTTTGACACACCCGTCTTTCCCATTTAGACACACCCCTGTCTCATTTAGGCTCATCTGTCTTATCTAGACACGCCCCTGTGTCTTATATCTGCACTATGAAAATCAAACCTACCTGTCTCACTTATGTTCTCTCTCTCTCTCTTTCTCTCTATCTCTCTTTCTCTGTCTCTTTTTTCTGTTTCTCTCTCTCTATATGTCTCTGTATCTTTTTCTCTTTTCACTTTACTGTTGGCTTTAAAACACTGCGTTCACTGCCGAGCTTCTGCTGATCATAAATCCTTTTTATTAAACAGTGTGTTTGTGTGTGTGTGTGTGTGTGTGTGTGTGTCCAGCTGGTTCCTACAGTAGTGCAGATTCAGCAGGAAATAAAAACCTTCAGATAACCTTGAAGAAACAAAGTCTGTCTGTGTGTAAGGGAAAATGACAGGAAAAAAGATTTATTTGCTAGTTTGTTGTTTTGTGTGTGTGTGTGTGTGTGTGTGTGTTTGATTTGTTTACTCACTAGGAATGAAATTACCATGAGTATTATTGTTTCTCTTTTCCAATTTGACCTTACACAGGCACACACACACACACACACACACACACACACATACACTAAAGAATTGGTTTGCAAATATAAAAGGTCAGACACACATTAACCGGCAGATCGGTGCATTCCTCCATTCATCTCTCCATCATTCCTTCACTCTCTGTCATTAATCCATGTTCATCTCTGTCTCTTTCATCCATCTGTCTTGTTCTCCATCCAACACTCTCTCCATAGGCAGATCTCTCCATTTTTTATTCACTCTCTCCTCTCCTCTCCTCCACTTCTCTTCTCTTCTCTTCTCTTCTCTTCTCTTCTCTTCTCTTCTCTTCTCTTCTCTTCTCTTCTCTTCTCTTCTCTTCATCTCCAAACTTCCCCTTACTAAGCAAATACCGTCTTTCCATCAACAATATCTTATTCCTTCATCTCTTATTCTCCTCTTTCCATCCAACATTGCTCATTTTCCATTCATTTGCTTTTCTACTCCTTTCTCCGTCCCTCCCCCCTTATCTCCACACTCCTTACTAACCAAATACCATATACCCTTCAACACTATCTCTCCATCCTTTATCCTCCAACATTATCTCTTATTCCTTCTGTTCGCTGTTTGGTCTGTGATGAAGTTTATCCAACCTTTTCCCATTCTATTTCTCCAACCACCAAACCCCCCACCCACAACCACCCCTCTCGCCCTCTCTAATTAGACACAGAGACTCCTGTCTGTCTTACTCTGTCCTGTCTGAGACTCTGGGTGTAGTGGAGCTGCTGCAGATTTTGGGAGAAATCCTGGAAGTTTGTTTAAACTAAAGGAAGGAAACAATGTGTTTGTGTGTGGGTGTGTGTTCTTTGCTTCTCCTGCAGCAGATGGGGTGTGTGTATTAATTGGTGTTGGACCACTGTGTTCAGTGCTTATGAGACTTGGACCTGCTGCTCCTTGACACACACACACACACATACACACACTCCGCTTGGTGTGAGTATAGACCCACAGCTCCAGTCTGTTTCTCCTGTGTGAATTATTCAGCTGTGGCATTTTGGAGCTCAGTGAGTTTCTCCTGCCTGGTGTGTATCAGTGTTTGTGTTTGTGTGTTATTGGATGGTGCCTAGTATAATTTTTTCACCTATTCAGTCATACACACACACGCACACACACACACACACACACACACACACACACACACACACACACACACAGGGTCAGACCCACATGGGGAAAGTTGTGGGTGTTATTTTCTGAGCTCCACATTGGAATGATTTAAATCCTCTGTGTGACTTGACACAGAGGGTGTTTCTCTTACTGTCTGTCTCTTTGTGTCTGTCTCTCTTTGTTTTTCTCTTACTGTCTGCCTCTTTGTTTTTCTCTTACTGTCTGTCTCTTTGTTTTTCTCTTACTGTCTGTCTCTCTGTGTCTTTCTTTTGGTGTGTGTCTCCCTGTGTCTTTCTTTAGAGGTCTGTCTCTCTGTGTCTTATTTTTGGTGTCTGTCTCTCGCTGTGTTACTCTCTCTGTATGTCTGTCTCCCAGTGTCTGCCTCTCGGTGTCTTTCTCTTCGCCTCTGTCTCACGGTATGTTTTCCTCTATGTATTTTTTCTCTTGGTGTTTGTCTCTCTGTGTCTTTTTTTGACTATTTCTCTCAGTGTTTGTGTCTAGATATGTTTCCCCATGTGTTTTATTTGGTGTCTGTCTCATTGTGTGTGCCACCAAACCCCCCACCCCCACTCCACTTTCGGTATTTTCCCCTCTGTGTTTCTTTCGTTATCTGTCTTTCGGTATGTTTTCCACTGTGTGTTTCTCTCTGTGTCTATCTTTTGGTGTCTTTCCTGCAGCGTCTGTCTTTTTTGTGTGTTTCTCTCACTGTTTTCCTTTCTGTGTGTTTCTCTCTGTGTCTATCTTTCTGTGTGTTTCTCTTGGTATCTTTATCTGTGTGTCTTTCTCTGTATGTCTGTCTCTCTGTGTTTTTCTCTTACTGTATGTCTCTCTGTGTGTTTCTCTCTGTGTCTGTCACACTGTGTCTATCTCTCTCTGTCTGTCTCTGTGTGTGTTTCTCTTTGTGTCTTTCTCTTGGTATCTTTATCTGTGTGTCTTTCTCTCTATGTCTGTCTCTCTGTGTTTTTCTCTCACTGTATGTCTCTTGGTATGTTTCTCTCTGTGTCTGTCTTTTGGTGTGTTTCCCTTGGTGTCTTTCTTTCTGCGTCTGTCTCTTTGTCTGTTTTTGTATCGGTGTGTGTTTCTCTCAGTGTCTGTCTCTCTGTGCCTGTCTCTCTGTGTCTGTCTCCGTGTGTCTTTTACTTAGTGTGTTTCACTCTGTGTGTTTCTCTCATTGTCTGTCTCTCTGTATGTTTTTCTCTGTGTGTTTCTCTCTTTGTCTGTCTCTCTGTATGTTTTTCTCTGTGTTTTTCTCTCTGTCTCTTGGTGTCTGTCTTTTTGTGTCTGTCTCTCTCTGTGTGTTTCTCTCAGTGTCTGTCTCTCTGTTTCTCTTGTCTTTCTCTCTGTGTGTTTCTTTCAGTGTCTCTCTGTGTCTGTCCCTCTGTGTCTTACTCTTTGTGTTTGTCTTTCAGTGTCTGCCTCTTTGTGTGTTTCTCCCACTGTCTTTCTCTCGGTGATGAGAAATAATTACTCGTTAAATCACATTTGCTCATATTTAAACATTATAATCAAGTCTCAATCAATAACTCAATATCCGCTGTATCTGTGTGTGTCTATGGATGTGTGTGTCTGTTGGAGAATTAAGTGAAGGTTGAATGAAGTTGCCATTTTTACACACACACACACACACACACACACACACACACACACACCACACACACACACACACACACACACGCACACACACACACAGGGTTCCATGCATGTTCTAAGGGTTGTTTCAGTTCATTATCATGGTGACATCAGCAAGTCATTTTCCGTTTCCTCAATAGATTGAAAAGATTGTGGCCGAGTTTCTGCAAACAAAACGTCTGTAACACTCATTACACACACACACACACGCACACACACACACACATCATCTTATATTCGACCTTAATTAGCATAACACTCAGCAAAAAGGAGATCCTATCCAGCTAAATATTGATTCACACACACACACACACACACACACACACACGCACACACATAGTGTTTGAAGGTCATACTGAGTGAAACACAGTAACGGTAGTGTATAGCACGGAGTTTAGAGTGAATACAAAGAGAGAGGACACGATGCATTATACTCGTGTGTGTGTGTGTGTGTGTGTGTGTGTGTGTGTGTGTGTGTGTGTGTGTGTGTAAGCGATTCAGTCAGTAGGGGGAGCTCAAACATCACACATTCCCACCGTCTCTTATTGCTATTGAGTGTGTGTTAGTGAGCGTGTTAGTGAGTGAGTGTATGTTATTGTGTATGAGTGTCAGAGAGCATGAATGTTAGTGTTTACTTGTGTGAGTATGTTTTTTTGTGAGTGTGATAGTGTAAATTTACATTTACAGCATTTGAAAAAAAGGTGTGTGTGAGTGTGTTCTTGTGATAATTTGTAAATTGTAAATTGTGTGTATATTAGTCAGTGTTGGTGTGTGAGTGTTTGTTACTGTTAGGATGTTTGTAAGTGTTTATTGTGATTGTGATGAATAGTGATAGTGAGCGTATTACTGATTGTGTGTTAGTGTTTTGTTAAGGTGTGTGTGTGTTACTGTGATTAATAATGATAGTGTGTGTATAGGTGAGTGTGTGTTAGTGTATGTTTTTGTTTAAATGTGTGTGTAAGTGTGTTCTTGTGAATAAAAGTGATAGTATGTGTGTTTTAAGTGTGTGTTAATATTTGTTTTTTGTTATGGTGTCTGTGTGTTACTGTTTGTTTTTGTCAGGGCATGCATGTTAGTATGTGTTGTGAATAATAATCATAGTGTGTGTATTAGTGAGTGTGTGCTAGTTGTTTGTTTTTGTTAGTGTGTGTGTTATTGTTATTAATAGTAATGATGCGTGTATTAGTAAGTGTGTGTTGTTGTTTGTTTTTGTTAGGGTGTGTGAGTTATTGTGTTTTATAATGAATAATAATGAAAGTGTGTGTTACTGAGTGTGTTATTGTTGTTGTTGTTTGTTTTTGTTAGGGTGTGTGAGTTATTGTGTTTTATAATGAATAATAATGAAAGTGTGTGTTACTGAGTGTGTTATTGTTGTTATTGTTTGTTTTTGTTAGGGTATGTTATTCTGATTAATATAGATTGTGCGTGTGTTAGTGATTGTGTGTTAATGTGTGTATTAGTGGGTGTGTGTTATTGTTTGTTTTTGTTAGGGTATGTGTGTTATTGTACGTTATGAATAATAGTCATACTATGTGTATTACTGAGTGTGTTATTGTTTGTTTTAGTGAATGTGTGTTATTGTTTGTTAGGGTATGTTATTCTGATCAATAGGGATAATGTGCATATTAGTAAGTGTGTTAGTGTTTGTTTGTGTTAGTGTGTGTATTAGTTGCACATATTGTTGTTTGTTTATGCATATTAGTGAGTGTGTGTTAGTGTTTGTTTGTGTTAGTGTGTGTATGGTTGAGGGTGTGTTAGTCTCTGTTTTTGTTAGGGTATGTGTGTTATTGTGTGTTATTATGAATAATAGTGATAGTGTGTGTATTACTGAGTGTGTTATTGTTAGTGTTTGTTAGGGTATGTTATTCTGATTAATAGGGAAAGTGTGCATATCAGTGTGTGTTAATGTTTGTTTGTGTTAGTGTGTGTGCTACTGTTATTAATAGTGATAGTGTGTGAATTAGTGAGTGTGTGATTAGTTAGTGATTAAAAAAGAGGGAAATTGTAACATGAAAAATAACCTTACTAATAACCAGTATGTTCAGTATGTTCAATTACAAAACACACACACACACACACACACACACACACACACACACACAGTGTATAATGATGTAATGAGTTGTAATACATTCAGTCAGATCACTGCAGAACACGAACCATCAACATTTCTTTCCAGACAGACAGACAGACAGACATATGAATAGGATATGAAACAGGAGGAAAAACAAAGTGTGTGTTCTCTTAGAGCTCTACCCACTCTCTTTTCCACTGCTTTACAAATATCTGACATACCTTACACACACACACATACACAGTATGTGGTAGAACAACAGTCACATGAGAATCTAAATCAAAGTGAATCTAAATCACAGTGAATCTGAGTCTGACTCCAGCGAACATGAATTACAGTAAATCTGACTACAGTAAACCTAAATCACAGAAAATCTAAATCACAGTGAATCTGACTCTAGTGAATCTGAATTACAGGCTATCTGACTCCAGTGAACCTGAATCACAGTGTATCTGACTCCAGGAAATCTGATACACAGTAAATGTGACTCCAGTGACTCTAATTTACAGAAAGTCTGACTCCAAGGAACCTGAATCACAGTAAATCTGACTCCACTGAACCTAAATCCCAGTACATCTGACCCCAGTGAGCCTGAAGCACAGTAAATCCGACTCCAGTAAATCTAAATCACAAAAAATCTAATTCACAGTGAATCTGACTTCAGTAAACCTAAATAACAGAAAATCTAAATCACAGTGAATCTGACTCTAGTGAATCTGAATCACAGGATATCTGACTCCAGTGAACCTGAATCACAGTAAATCTGACTCCAGTAACCCCAAATCACAGAAAATCTGAATCACAGTAAACCTGAATCATGGTAAATCTCACTCCAGTGAATCTGAATCACAGCAAATCTGACTGATTTGTATAATATTTATAGTTATCATATATACCATATATGCACACTACTCCACCTTCTGTACATTATTTACCCCCACCTCTGTAATTATCAACCTCATACCCTATTTGTTACACTGCTATTAATTGTAAATAAGCCACTTATGCACTTCTGGTTAGATGCTAACTGCATTTCATCGACTCGGTACATGTACCTTGCACAATGACAATAAAGTTGAATCTAAAGATGACTTCGGTGAACCTGAATCATAGTAAATCTGACTCCAGTAAACCTAAATCACAGGAAATCTAAATCACAGTAAATCTCACTCCAATGAATCGAAATCACAGTATATATGACTTCAATAAACCTAAATCACAGGAAATCTGATTCCATCAAACCTGAATCACAGTAAAACTGGCTCCAGTGAATATGACTCACAATAAATCTGACTCCAGTGAACATGAATTAAATTAAATATGATCCCAATAAATCTAAATGCCAGTATATCTGACCCCAGTGAATCTGAATCACAGTAAATTTGACCCCAGGTAAGATGAATTACAGAATATCTGACTCCAGTGAACCTGAATCACAGTATATCTGACTCCAGTGAACCTGAATCAGAGTATATCTGACTCTAGTGAATCTGGATCACAGTAAATCTGACTCCAGTGAACCTGAATCACAGTAAATCTGTTTTCAGCAATACTGATTTACAGTAAATCTG
>VCAZ01000062.1:642500-705000 GCA_005784505.1 Bagarius yarrelli
TAGTGTCACTCAAATTTGGCTGTTTAAAAGAATCAAATAAGTGACATGAACGTTGAATCATTTAATCATTGAATCATTAAATCTTTGAAGCGTACTTGTTAAATTATTCTTATAATTGTTAAGAGAAATAACATTTCTCCAGAAGTGCTGTTTAATGAGAAGACTTTCATCAATGTAATATTCAAAGTTTATCCAACATCATATTTATGATTAATTGTAAATATTTTATTTGACAAAATCAATCATTTGATCTCACAGAAGCGTCTCAGCTCCGAATCCCAACGCCATTAATATTCACTATATACACCCTCTGAGTCGCTCTGTACAGGGGCAGGGGAGGGGTATTAGAGAGAGAGAGAGAGAGAGAGAGAGAGGGAGAGAGAGAGAGAGAGAGAGAGAGGAAGAGAGCGAGATAGAGAGGGGATGAAAAAAGATAGAGAGTGAGACAGAGAGAGAGTGAGACAGAGAGAGAGTGAGACAGAGAGAGAAAGAGAGGGGTGACATTGTGAAGTTCAGCTGTGTAGTCGGTGCACAATGCCAACATTCCTTCCAGCTTCTGTACAAACTCTGACAGTGTGAGTAATGAAATGATGCAACCAGGGGAAAGTCTGCGAGAAAGAGAGAGAAAGAGAGAGAGAGAGAGAGAGAGAGAGAGAGAGAAAAACGAGTGTGTGTGTGTGTGAGAGGAGAGGGAGAGAGAGAGAAGTCTGTGTCTGTGAAAGAGGAGGAGAGAGAGAAGACTATGTGTGTGTGTGAGGAAGAGGAAAAGAGAGAGAGAGAGGAAAGAGCGATAGAGAAACGAGAGCGTGTGTAAAAAAAAAAGATTTTTGAATAAAGTTACACTGCAGCAAATTTTATTGTAATAGTGTGCTTTTCAGACCCCCCCACCCAACACACACACACACGCACACACAAATGAGTGATGTAACAAAAAGGGGTTATTTAGCATTTACTGCCTGTTATTGAAAATGTCCTAACGAGTCATGTGACCACTTCTTGATAGACTGAGATGCTTGCAACTTACAGCGCACACACACACACACACACACTTCATTTTCACTCAAAGGCCACTGAAATTACAGGCAATCAAAGATAAATGCCATGAAAGATAATTACATGTGATAATTCTGCTAATTAACAGAAAGATGAATTCAGCCGAGAATCTCCATGTAACATCATCGTTACAACATCTTTATATCATCATTTCATTATCAAAGCTTTACTGGGTGTTACTCACTGATCCAGCAGCCCACAGCAGGTAAGTTGGCAGGGTTAACACACTACACACTAAGGGGTGTGTGTCCTTTCTCTCTTTTTCCCTGGCCTCATTTCCCTCTGTTACTGATTGGATGCTTCATTATCTTCTGAGTCATTATGAAGATTTTGATTAACGTGAGTAAGAAATGAATCTGCTGTCCTCAAATCTTCTGATTTCCCCAGAGTGCAGGCCTGATGTGGAACACCTGAACCTTCTCTCCAGACTTTCTGAGAATCTCTCCTGTATAATTAAGAAGTTAGAAGTACAACAGGTGGAAGTGGTAGCACAGTGGTTAAAGTGTTGTGCTGCTAATTGGAAGTTTGGGGTTTAAATCCCAGGACAACTAAATTGCCACTGCTGAGGACTTGAACAAGGCCCTTAACCCCTGAGCACAGTTATATAAAAGAGATAAATGTAAGTCGCTCTGGCTAAGGACGCCTGCCAGTATGTCGTTAATTTAAATGACTTTGGTAGACGTTCTCCTTCTCCTCAGTCCTCAGACTCCTCGGAAGCTGCTTAAAAATCAGAAATAGGGATTTTAGATGCAGAAAAGATTCTCACTCCAGAGTTCCTGCTCCAGTTTATGAGCTCAGTGGTGGCACCTTGAGGCTCCTCTCAGGGGTTCCTCCATCTAAGAGCAGGAGCAAAAACTCTGAACTTATTGCAGCAAATTAAACTGCCTGCTTCACAAAGTCAGATATGGTTGACTAGTGTTTGACTTCACCTCTGGACCAAACAATTACATTAGTAAACTGGTAAAATTGCACTAACTTTACTGTAATCCCGACTAGACTAAACTAAACTTAAACCTGTCACTAGCCTCTGTACTTCTCCCTTAAGCAGACTTAAACCAGTTTAAGTATTTAATGTAGGCTTAAACTAGGTGTAAAGCAACCTGAAATCTTATCCATACTTAAACTAGCACTAACCTCTAATCCAGACTTAAACTACTTTACATCACTGTTTAATGTACCTGCTCTGTACACACACACACACACACACACACACACACACATACATACACATACATACACATACATACACACACACACACACACACACACACACACACACACACACACACACACACACATTTAGTCTTTCCCATGAACTCTTCATCTTTTGTGACGTGCCTCATCCTTTCTATTTATAAACACACTAACACACACACACACACACACACACACACACACACCAAGTAGTGGAATTTTCCAACTGTTTATTCATAGTTCAATTCTATTTCCTAGAAAAAAAAATTCACTGACTTCCCACACACATACAAACACACACACACATACAAACACACACACGCGCACGTCTTTATCAAAGGCACACCATAAACGCTTAATAATCCTTAGATTAACTCAGACACTTCAGGGAACGATTTACTGTATCACTGCTTGTCTATCTCATTGTCTGTCTGTCTCACTTTCTCACTGCCTGTCTGTCTTTATAATGCTGTCTAACTGTCTGTCTCTCAGTGAGAAAAAGTAATTTAAGAAAGAGTTATAAGAAAAGAGGAGGAAAGAAAAATGAAAGGTGAGTAGACGTAAGTAGAAGAGTGTGTGTGTGTGTGTGTGTGTGTTCGTATGTAAGAGAAAGAGAAGCAGTATACGCTAAAAGAACCCTTTAATGGAGTGCATATTTTAAGTGGATCCTTTACTGAAGTGAGCACTACTGAGTTCATTTTCTCTGCATATGTGTATAAACTCCACTATCATTAAATACTCATGTTCACTTAAACATATTCATCCACGCTTTATCGGGGACCAACTTCCAGAAGCATATGGGTATATAACAGGGTGAGAGAAGAAAAAGACAGACATACAGGCGGAAAGACAAACAGACTGATGTTTAATCCCCTAAATCACTGAAGCATTAGTGATAAACTAACGGTTAATCCAGGGTTACACTAGATTTAAACAAACCACTAATCCAGATTTACAATTCACAAATTTGCAGATTGTAGATTAAACTAGCGTTTATCCAGATCTAAAGTAGTACTTTAAAATAGACTAAACTAGCCCTTATCTAAACTTAAACTAGTTGTAAGACTTAAAGTAGACTAAACTAGTCCATACCCAGACTTAAAGAAGCAGTAAGACTAAACTAGCTCTATTCCAGACTTAAACTAGTTGTAAGACTTAAGCAGACTAAACTAGCCCTTATCCAGACTTGAAGGAGTTGTAAGACTTAAAGTAAACTAAACCAGCCCTTTTTTAGACTTAAAGTAGCAATAAGACTTAAAGTAGACTAAACTAGCCCTCATCCAGACTTAAATACGCAATTTGGGGTTAAGAGCCTTCCTCAGGGAGCCCCAGAGTTGTGCCTTGGTGGTGCTGGGACTCGAACCCTGGTTTTTCTGGTACCAGTCCAACACCTTAAACACTAAGCCACCACTTTTCCTAAATAAGACATAAGATTTAAAGTAGATTAAACTGTCTCTAATCCAGATTTTTACTTGCCTTTATACTGACTAACCTCTAATCCAGATTTAAAATAACCTTGATTCAGATTTAAATTAACCCTAATTCAGACTTAAACTAGCTCTACTGAACGAGTCTACTGATTGTTTAATAGTTAGTGCTCATGTCTCAGTTTTTATTAAATAAGTGTCATTAACCATAACTCTGTGAGAGTGAGTGTGTGAGAGCATATGTACATGTGTTTGGGTGTGTGATTTCTCCCCCAACATTCCCACACTTTCCTCCTACGCTATTCCCTAAACTTTCATGATCCCCACATGAATGTACACTCTACACCCCCAGACCCTGTAACTGCCCCTAACTGCGTGAGTTTAAATCACCCCTGCGCCATCCACATGCCCTACAAAGAACCCACACCCCCCTTTTGTTTCTTAAGCTTAAAAGCTTGAAATCCTGACATTTCCAGTATGAAGAATTTCTAACCTATTAATGAGGAGCTGAGAGCAGGTCACATGTCCACATGGGTGTGTGTTCTATTTCCTTTGACTTCTGATTCTCTTCTCTCGGATTAGACTGTTGAAACAAACAGGTGGAGAGAGGTGATTAGTTTTCTGTGAGAGCGCATCTCTAAAAGCGCTACACTTTTTTACTGTGGTGTGTGTGTGGACAGTAAAGTGTGTGAGTGATGGATTGATAAATGTAAAGTAAGAATCTGCAGACTCCCACACTCAGGAACCTGGGTGGAGGGATAAGTAGTAGGGGTAGTTATAGACAGGAAGTAAGGCGTTAGTGTGTTATTTATTTATTCTGCCCCTCTGATGTGGCTCCCACAAAAGATTCCACATCTGCTTCTGATTAATGCAGCAGTGTGTTCCTAAACTGACGTTTAGGAAATTTCTCACGTCCCCACATACACACACACACACACACACACACACTCAGTGATTACACGAACAACATGCTAGTAGTAAGACAGAACCTAAATAATGTTTTAGTTATAACACTTAGCAGTGATGAGTCTCAGCCTAACATCTGTTAGAGAGTCAACCCCTACACACACAACCCCCCCAACACGCACAAGCCCCCCTAACACACACAGGTCATGGGATTTCCTGAAGATCTTCCATCCCATGTTCAGTACAGAAATGGGAAGTGGGAATGGCAAATGGGAATCCATACTACACTTCTAAAAATAAACACACACACGAACACACACACAAATTGAACTTAGGATCCCAGAGCGTGTGTAAGTGTGTGTTTGGGTGTGTGTAAGTGTGTTTAAGTGTGTGTGTGAGTGTGTTTCTTTGTGTGTGGCTATTCAACACGCACCTCATCGTGGCCTCCTCTATTTCTCTTCTTGTCTAATTAATTAGATCACACTGACACTCTGACAAAAGCACTGCTGTCTCTCTCTCTGTCTGTCTCTCTCTCTCTCTCTCTCTCTCCCTTTTAGTCTATCGCTCTCTTTATCTGTCTCTCTCTCCTTTTGTCTGTGTGTCTATCTGTCTGTCTCTCAATTTAATTCAAAGAGCTTTATTAGCATGTCTGTGGTAGTTGCGCTGTTGTCAAAGCGACTGTCGCAACTGGTTTAATTGGTATTTGGTATCAACATTTAACATTAACAATAAACAATTATTGTAATAAATGAGAATAAACTCTTTATAATAAACAGTATTATATCTTTGTGAATGATTAGGACTTCTCTGTTGTCCCTTAGGACTCAAGTATTTGGCTGCAATTTTGCAGCATTCCTCGTTGTCTCCCAGGAGCACAGGCAGTTTGTCTGTTTCCCCCCCAAGCCCTGAATCCCGGGGATAAAGTCTCCTAACCAGTGAAAATAAATTTGGTGACTTTCTGTGTGCATTTGGTGCATGGATAAGGAAGTGGGCCACAGTGTAGCGTCTGTTCTGAGCCTGATTTTTGGTTTTATTTGGGTTTTGCTTAGTTTGTCCAATTCGTGTAGCATGGAATAAACATGCTCGTGGCATAAATTTGTGATGACTTCTGGCCAAGTGTGGCTGCAATGCAGTGTAGGAATTTGTCTGTTCCCCCCAAGTGAATCGTAAAGTCTCCTAACCAGTGAAAATAAATTTGGTGACTTTCTGTGTGCATTTGGTGCATGGATAAGGAAGTGGGCCACAGTGTAGCGTCTGTTCTGAGCCTGATTTTTGGTTTTATTTGGGTTTGCTTAATTCTGTCCAAAATAAACGCTAGGCATAAATTTGTTGACTGGCTTCTTCTGTATTTCCTGAATTTGATGTAGTTTTTTTGATGTTTTTTATTTGATTTAGACTATTATACAGTGGTACCTTGACTTCCGAGTGTCCCAACTAATGAGTTTTTCGAGATTTGAGTTGCGATCTCATCACAGTTTTTCAGTCACGGATCGGATCATTTTTTGAATTGGCAAAAAAGGGGAAAAGACAAATATAATCTGATTTGCATTAATTACAGTTTAACTTACACAAAATAACTTTATATTGCGCCTCTTTAACTTCTCTGCTAATGCGTCTGTCAGTACCTGCTACCTGTCTGTGGCGCCGGACTTCTCCCAATCTGGTGTGATGTAGTAAGCAGTCACAATTATGTAGCTTTCTGTAGCCCTTGATGTCCACCTGTCTGTGGTGGACAAATCTGCTGCAATTTACAGCTGTGTTTCCGGCACAATCTTTTGCGGGAAGCTTTGCAATCTAGTCATCGTAAAATTGTCTTTTATTTGTAAAATTTAAAAAATAAAAATATAAATCTGCAAGCTAAAAAAAAATAGCATTTAATTAGCAGGCCAAGTGCAAACAGTACGGATGCTTAATAAAACCAGTTTATTGCAGTACATTTTATTGTATTGCTTTTTTATATACTATTTGTTATTTATAAGTATATTTTTCAATATTGTAACAAAAAATTGTGGTGTTTTTTGGGGGACCCGGAACAGTTTAATGGCTTTTCAATTCATTTAAATGAGGAAAACTGATTTAAGATACATTACATTTGCAGCATTTGCCAGATGCCCTTATCCAAAGCGACTAGGCACAAAACACGCTAATGACTAAAATGGCTGATTTAAGATACGAGTAATTTGAGTTACAAGCTCCGTCATGGGACAAAGTAAACTCGTAAATCAAGGCACCAGTGTACTTTATATTGCTGCAAAAAAACTAATTTCATCTATTATAAAATCTCTATATTTTAGACAAAAAGCTTAATTTATTTTATTTTTTTAGTTAATCACCCCCCTCGATCGCTGTCCTTTTATAAATACCCCTAAAAGTAATTTTCTATCCTGTGCTGCTTTATTACTATCCACGGGTCACAACCGAATATTTTTCTTTATCTTTTTGCAATAATCAGTTTGGGTCATGATGATGTGTATTTGCATGTCCTGAGGATAGAGTGTTTTGTTGGGGTCAGATTGGGGTGGGGCAGTCAGTTCTAAGCATGAGGAAACAGAGGGGGGCTCCCTTCAACCCTAATCTGCTGGCAGTTTAGGGCTTTGTGACATTAGGAGAGGGAGTCTGGAAAGGATTTGATGTGTTTCCAGAACTGAATGGCTCATTTTTGAATATTTAGTAGAAGGGGATACTGACCTAATTCAGCTCCGCATGCAGAGTTTAGGGCTGTTCTCTGCACCTGTAAGATTCTCCTGCAGAATTTTACATGCAGGATTGCAGTGGGATGTTTGTTGGACCATACAGCGCAATTCCTACTTGGAAAGCTTTGAGCCAGTTTCTAATTTGGATTTTTGATGATATAGAAAGCTAGTTTTGCTTCATTTTTGAGTTTTTTTATAAGAGTATTATATAAATTATTTGATAAGATTGTTTCTGATTAATAAATAATTGTTGACTTTTCTAAAACTTAATTAATACGTTTTTTAGTGGTTGGCCCCTAAGGCCCAGGTCTAACAGAACATTCTCAGCAGAAATTGTTGTTGTTGTACCCCTTCTTTGGTGGGGGACATCCAAACCAGAACATCTACGTAGAGACTTAGAAAGACACTTAATCTGTTTGTCTGCTTAAGATGCTGTGTTCTGTAAGGAAGTCTATAATTCTTGAGTTGATAAGGATGCAGAAGACCTTCCCCAGCCGACTGTTTACATAGATACCGCAATAGTTTTGGGGGGTCCAATCTATTTCCGTGTTTAAATTTGGGGGTTTTGAGTCCTTGGTTGTGTGTTTAGGCATTTTGTGACTTATTTATCTAATTTATACAACTGAGCAATTGGTCACTGGCTTTGCTCGGGGGCCCAACAGTGGTGGTGCTGGGCAACAAACCCTGATATTCCAGCAATCAGTCCAACACCTTAACCACTGAGGCACCACCACCTCCACCAGATTGTAAAAGAGTCACTATGCATTTGGGTTCAGTATTACATTTACTGTCAAAAATGTGAAAAGCGGACAGGACAAAAGCTATAATTTTCCTTTTTTAAAATAAAACAAACTTAGTCTGAACACACCCCTAAATACTGTCAGGTCCACAGGCTTTTCTAGATTTTAGAAATTTTAGTCCCGGTAATAATTTTAGTGCTTTGATCATGCATTCTAGTGGGTTTTTTCCAATTTGTTTAGGTTTTTTACAAATTTATAACCTAATTTAGGGTCAATAGTGTCATTCGGTAGCTGTTTCTAAAATGCTCTTCATCTTGAATGGCTAAATTGTCTTGTTGGACAATTTGGAGTGTGAGTGAACTGATTCATCAGTACAGTGTAATTGGTTTTGGAGATGTGTTTGACAGAGATGGTACACACATCCTTTACTCGGGTAGAAGTACAGACACTTATGTTTAAAATGACTCAGGTAGAAGTTGAAGTACTGACTACACTATTTACTCAAGCTGAAGTAAAGAAGTAGGAGCTCTGACATGTACTGAAGTAAAGAAAAGAAAATCAACTACCAGTTACAGGTTGGTAAAAATAAACATTATGCACCCAAAGGTGATAGAGATTATGGTCTTCTGATAATGAACGGCTGGTAAATAAAGTTTGCCCGACTGCCTTGCTCGTTGTTAGCTTTATAACCTAGCCTATGTTCACAGTGTGTGTGACAGCTAGAAAAACGACAAAATAGGTTGAAAAAGTCACACAATAACAAAGATAGATAGATTGGTTGAAAGAGTGTGCAAATTGCGCAATCAAAAGAAATAATATTGATCATGCCAACAAACCGATTGAAACTAAAGTAACGAGCCTGGAAATCTGAGAAGTAGAAAAATACAGATATTTGTGTAAAACTGTAATGAGTAAAAGTAAAAAGTAAAGTACTGATACCGGAAAAAGTATTTGTACTACTGTTACTTCCCATCTCTCGTGTTTGAATTGTTTGTTCGTACTTTAATCCCTCACAATAGCAAAGTTGTAAGTCCTGTTTTTTTGTGTGCTTTTTATTGGACACTTGTCTTAGTGTCTTCCTTAAATTTCTGCATTCCGAAACAATCCACACTTCTTTTTCTGTTTCCTTTTTGTAGTTTGGTTTTGTTTTTGTGTATGTTAAGTTTGTAGCCAGATTTTGTAGCCAATATTTTTTTGGTGTATATGTGTGATCTCGAAAAGAGTTGAAGTTTGATTTTCTTCTTTATTAATCGTTTCTTTCTATTCTTTCAATCTGTTTTTTGTTTGTATTCTTTCATCTGTAAATTGTTTTTGAGTCATTGGGTTTGGAGGTTTTTGATGACTGTTCTTTTTGAGTATAATCTGATTTGGCTCGGGTTTGACATGAGTGTTATTTACGTGACTGTAAATGCCCTCAAAGGTCCAAATCTGTGCATAATTTACTGCCAAGAACTTATCTGTAGGTGTAACAGCCCCTCTTACCCCATTATTGATGATGTCAGGCAGACCAGTACTTCATCCCATGCTTGTTTGTCACCATATCATAGTTGTTCCTATGGAGGAGACATAAACAGTCAATATTTTGATTGTTGTTGCTGTAATTGTCTCATTAAGAGCACCAGTTCATGCATTTAAATCACAGAGGATCAGCACATACGCCTGGGCCTGGAAATGGCTGATATCATGTTCAATATCTGAGAAGGTTTGCTCATTAAAGCAAGGGGAGTGGTGGGGTGTAAAAATTGAGGGACAGACAGATAGACACACAGAAAAAGGGAGAGAGACAGATTAAAAAATGTGTCTAGAATTGTTTTTTAACCACGTCATGTTCTACTTGATTGTCTATTTTAATTAAATGTCTATATTCTGCTATAAACCAGATTAGTATTCCCCCTGATTTTCTGCCCTACGTGACCCCTGGGAGTTTTCTAGCGGTGACTGCTAGTTCTCCATGATCTGGGGGACAACCTGTAGGTAGGTCTTCCCTGTCTTGCATCTCCCCTGTCCCATATCTTCTGCAAAACGATGATGTCAGAGTTGTTAAAGTCTCTGAGAAATTCTGGTTTGGTACCTTTGAGTCCCGAGTTTGAGGATGTTACACTAAATATTTCACAAAGAACTAAACAAAGATGTGTGTGTGCTATTACCGTGTACCATCTCTTTCTGTTAGTGTTCACACCTCTTGATAAATATACATAATATAAAGATATTGTACTAGAGATGTATAAAGTTTGTGTGTGTCTGTATGTGTTTGTGTGTGTGTGTTTGTTTGTGTGTATGCATCAGAGACAAATCTGAATCTTTAGTGCAAAACAAATCTGAAACTTTTCCTTCAGTTTAGATAAACTATTCTTGGGGTCCTTGTAATAAATCAGATGTAATCGTGTGTGTGTGTGTGTGTGTGTGTGAGAGAGAGATGAACCTGCAGGACTCCATTCATGGGCAGAGTGTGTGGAGTTAATGAGGTGTGTGTAAATGGGGTCGATTGAGAAGACAAAGCACACACCAACTGCTTCTGTATGAAAACATTCATAATGCCTTCAAAACAGATGTGTGTGTGCGTGGGTTTGGTTGCGTGTGTGTGTGTGTGTGAGCGAGCGAGAGAGGGAGGATTTCAGTGTGCTTAAGGACCAATTCCTTTTAATTCTGATAAAAGCACTCTATAAGAGAACTTGTCACACACTCACACACACACACACATACACAGAATTATGACACTTATAAGTCAGTTCATTGTTCAAGGTCTTTGATGCTGGTGAGTATGTGTATGTCTTACGCAACAGGCTGCAACAATGCAAAACAGGTCACACACACACACACACTTGCTCTCTCTCTTTCCTCCTGTCAGTATGTGGATAATTAGCTGTCCTCCTGCAGCAGGAGGTCTGGGGGAAACCTGCTGAACCCCTTTGTCCCTTTTTCATGATGCGTACAGATTGGCCCCGCCCCCGGCACTCCTTTATGACTCGCCGTGTCCTCATCAATTCATGACTATCTCACTCACACACACACACACACACAGGCTTTGTGTTCCTGTGTAATGGGAACAGCCCACTCTCACTCACCATATGGCTCCAAACAGACAGACAGATAGACAGACAGACAGACAAACAATCCTGGTGCTTGAATATTTGTTGGTTTATTCCGGAACGTATATGAAACACACATCAAACGTTTCACTGGGACCCGCCTACTGCCCATTAATAGTCATTCACTTCTTCAACTGCTTCGCTAGACTAGATCTGCTTTTTAGGTGTGTGTGTGTGTGTGTGTGTGTGTGTGCGTGTGTGTGTGTGTTTAAACCAAACTTTAACAACAAAAAGAATCAGCATCATTAGACATTCACATACCCTGGTGTTCACTTCAGTGTGGTACAGTTACACACACTTCCTGCTGTGTTTACAGCATCCGCAGCCGTGAGACAGACCACAGAGTGAGCCGTAAACATGTCCCTCCTCCTCAACAACACACACCGCAATATGCTGCTCTATAGAATCTGTTTACACACAGCAGCCTCCTGTGAGGGCAGGAGGCAATAAAGAGCAGGACAGAGAGAGAAAGTTTGCCCTCTGACCCTGCATGAATAACAATACACACTGTGTGAGCGTAAAAGAGGGAAAGAGCAGGAAAAGAAAAGACAGAGAGCCTGAAAGAGAGTTGATAATTAAATGAGTAAGGACGAGGTGACAGATGCTGCTGCACATTCCACCGTTGCTAAAAAGACAGAGGGAGACAGAGACAGTGAGTGAGAGACAAAAACAGCAAGAGTGAGAAAAGACGGAGAGACACCGAAAAAAAGACAGAGACACAGAGAGAAAGACAGAGAGAGATGGAAAGAGAGAGAGAAAGTGAGTGAGTGAGAGAGAGAGAGACAAATAGAAAAGGCCAAAAGAAGGAAGGAGGAGAAGAAAAAACCAAAAAAACCCAATAAAAGATCTCCAGTTCAGAGAGTTATATCCCTCCTCCATGACAGCCGTGTTAAGAACCTTCAGGATGTCTGATTTTGCTAAAGAAGGAATGACCACAAGTTCACACACATTTCCCCTCTATTTGGCCTCTTTCTGTTTGAGTTAGTTAAGCTGTCTAATTGCACTGAGGTGTTTTATAAGTGTCTCTGTTACGACAGGTCTCTGTACCTGCTCACCTGTCGTACACACGTCACTGAAGAAACAAACTTTTCTAAGGTCAGGAAAAAAACCCTGTTTATCACTACACCTGCTTTTCTATCCGCAGTGTAAAACTCTTCCTCTGTTTTTCTAGCCATTTCGCCAACACCTTCCCACTGCTCCTCATCTCACATGCTATCCTCGTTTGCTGTGATAAGCGATCAATGTCATCCGTCAGGCATGAACCTTCAGCTTGTACTACATTTGTACACACACACTCACACACATCTCCACTATTGTCCTGAGTCTCACTGTTCAGTTGAATTCTTAGTATTTTCTATATCAGTCAGGCTGTTCATTATTCACTCAGTCCCCCACTTCATTCTGCTCCTTCACTTCCTCACTAGCTTCTTCCACCTGCTCAGTACCTTTCTGGGTTTTATCCTCCTCTGATTGGTCAGTGTTATTTGCACCGTTATTTGAAGTAGACACAAAATAGAGGGAGTTTCATCGTGGGGAATGCGGAAAGATATTTTCGAATGAGTGATCTGGCGAGCTTAAAATCATGTACAGTGAAGGAAAGAAATGATTTTACCCCCTGCTAATTATGTCCGTTTGCCCACTGACAATAAAATGATCAGTCTATAATTTTAATGGTGGCTTTATTCTAAGAGTGAGTGACAGAATAACAACAGAAACATCCTAAAAAAATCCATTTTAAAAAGTTATAAACTGATTTGACCCCTTTGGTAAATAAGACTTGGTGGCAAAATCCTTGTTTAGTGTACACAGAGGTCAGACGTTTATTGTAGCTGGACACCAGATTTGCACACATTTCAGGAAGGATTTTGTCCCACTTCCCTTAGAACCTCTCCAAGTCATCAAAGTTTCAAGCAGCTCTTACCGTCAGCTTTCTCCGCAGATTTTCTATGGGATTAAGATCTAGAGACTGACTAAACCACTGCAGGACATTAGTGTGCTTCTTCTTGAGTCACTCTTTTGTTGCCTTGGTCGTGTGTTTTGGGTCAATTGTCATGCTCGAATACACATCCACCACCCAGGGAAGGAGGTTCTTTACCAAGATTTGACAGTACATAGCTCTGTCCATTGTGTCCATCTTGGTCTTGTGTAGGTCTACGATCTTGTCCCTTACATCCTCCTCTTTTGTCCTGGTCATGGTGGAGAGTTTGAAAACTGATGGATTGATTGCTTTTGTGGACAGGTGTCTTTTATACAGGCTATAAACTGAGATTAAGAAAGAGCTCCTAATCTCAGCTCGCTGATTGATAAAGGATCAAATACTTATTTTTACTTATTAAAATACACTTACATTTATAACATCAGGCTTTTGGTACACACTTAAGAACTGCAGAAAGAGGAGGCTGGTGTACCAGGAGTAGACGCAGTCTACTAAATTGCGCCACAAACACATACACACAGACACACACACAAACACAAAACCCAAAAACACAGAGTATCTTTTAGCTAAATTCTGTTGTTTCTGGTCACCTGAAGCTCACACTGCCAGCACAAGAGAGAGAGACAGAGACAGAGAGAGAGAGAGAGAGAGAGAGAGAGAGAGAGAGAGAGAGAGAGAGAGAGAGAGAGAGAGAGAGAGAGAGAGACATATCAGGGTGGTGACCCACCTGCTGAGCTTTTCTCTGTCTTTGTCCAAAGAATAAATAAAAGAAAAGGTCAAGAGTTATCACTCAACACACACACACACACACACACACACATTCATACACTCACACAAGCCACGGCAAAATTAAATAATCTAACACATGCACAATTTTAAACTTGCTTCACCAAAAGCTCATACAATAATACACACCCTATATGTATGTGATGTTCTGTCGTGTTCTTGTGTGTGTTTCCAGTGAGATGTAGTGTGTCTGATGTGTGTGTGTGTTAGATTTAGTTTGAATGTGTGTCAGTGTGTGTGTTAGTTATTGTTTGAATGTGTGTCAGTGTGGGTGTTAAAACATGTTTAAATGTGTCAGCGTGTGTGTTACAAAATGTTTGAATGTGTCAGTGTGTTTGTTAGATTGTGTTTGATTGTGTGTCACTGTGTGTTAAAACATGTTTAAATGTGTCAGCCTATGTGTTACAAAATGTTTGAATGTGTGTCAGCCTGTGCTACATAGTGTTTAAATGTGTGTCAGTGTGTGTGTTACATAGTGTTTAAATGTGTGTCAGTGTGTGTGTGTTACATAGTGTTTGAATGTGTGTCAGTGTGTGTGTGTTGGATTGTGTGTCAATATGTGTGTAAGATTGTGTTCGATTGCGTTTCATTGTGTGTGTTAGATTGTGTTTGATTGTGTATCAGTGTGTGTGTTCGATTAGATTTAAATTTTTGTGTCTGTTTGCTCTGTGCACCTGCTATATTTGTATGTGTGTGTGTATAAATGTCTGATATAGTGGACATAATGAATGTGTGTGTGTGTGTGTGTGAAAGCGTGTCTAAGTGCATTAGTGTGTTTTTATTTTTATGTCTTTTACCCTGTTGCTGCTTGGTGCTAAAGGAATTTCTCACACTGCTTTGTTGAGGAAATGTGATTAGTAAGTTCTGTAATTGGGTTACCATCCAGAGCGCCGTCCATATCACTCCTGTTCACACACACACACACACACACACACACACACACACACACACACACACACACACACACACACACACACAAACATACATTCACACATCGTCTGGACTGAGACAAAAGGGATGTGGATAAAAGAGTGAGGGTGAGACAGGGCGCAGTGAGGGACAGTCGGACACACACACACACACACACACAGAGTAATTCTCTTTGCCTGTCTCTCATTTTCCTTGTCTGTTTCTCTCTTTCTGTCTGTCTCCCTCTCTGTCGCTCATAGATCAGTAGTGCACTGACTGTGACGTGTGCTGAATTAGATAAACTCTTTTAAACACTTATAAACAGTTATAAACTTTTTTAAACAAATATCAACTTTTATAAACTCTTATAAAATCACTTTTAAACTCTTAAGAGCACTTATAAACACAAACAGTTATAACCTCTTTTAAACTCTCATAAACACCTATTTTATACCAAGTCATAAACTCTAATAAACTCTTGTAACGGTTATAAGCTCTTATACCAAATATTAAACTCTTATAAACAGTCATAAACTCTTATAACCTCTGGGGCTGAGACATTTCTGCGTCTGACACAGTTTTACTAACACACAGCCGAGTGCACATCCGGTTCTCACGCGCTGTGGGACTGAGCAGGAAGTAGGACATTTCATCATTCCCACTGTTCTCCCCTGTGAGCGCGCGCATCGTTCTGGTTCCTCCAGTGTGGTTCTTAGTGAAGTGTTAAATGTGGAGCCGGTGTGTGTTTGTATGTGTGGTAGTGTGTGTGTGTGTTGGTTTAGTGCTGTAAAGAGAAATCCAGGGTTGACCAGGAGCGAATTACGCATGCGTGATAATGCGCCCTATTAACCGAATGTAAAACAGCGACATTCACGCGAGCTGGTGTGCGTGTCTACGCGCGAGCTCTCGAGCTTTTAACCGCGATTCGACACGCAGATTAAACACTCTTGCGTTGACACGTGACGCGCGTGTGAATACACAAAGCCGCCGCACGAGAGCCTTGCATATAGGGTTATATTTGTAATAGGATGTGTGTGTGTGCGCGCGCGTGCTTTTAATGAACACTGTAGTGTTTCTTTAAGAATTTTCTTGAATGCTTTTTTTTTTACTTTGTCCCTGCAGACACGCGCTTTAAGACACGTTTGAGAGTTCTAGAACCCGCGAGGGGTTCATACAGCTGAATTAACGCCAGCGCGCGTTTATTAATTGCTCTCTTTTACACACACACACACACACACACTGAGATGTTTTATTTACCTTTAAGGTAACTGAGAGTGAAATGGTTTTTATTCCTGTAAAAAAACAAAGTGACGACATGACCATGCGCGTGCACGGTTCTTTATCCGACAATTTAAATGCATAATTAATGAGGACAATAATGAGAGAGAGAGAGAGCGTGAGAGAGAGAAAGAGATAGAGAGACCCCACAGGGCGGAGTTTTACCCCCCTTTTCACTCCCTCTCTTTCTTTAGCACACACACAGGGGGCAGCTCTTCAGTTTGGTGAGAATTTTGAGCAGCGCTGGTCAGACAGACAGACAGAGAGACAGACAGAAACCAGACACAAAGGTACCTGCTATTTCCGCCTTTATTCTGTCTGCAGCTGGTTTACAGTCATCACGCGCCTCTGTTGAAACATTTATTTTATTTATTTAGTTCAGTCTAGTGATTTAGTCTGTCTGACGCGCGCGCCTTTACTCGTCTGGACGCCGTGCGCGCGCAACAGATATCTCTCCGGCGAGACAGCGTGCGGTGTTGATGTAGACGGCGCTTTTGTTTCTTTCTCTTTATTAAAAAAATCTTTCTCTCACGCGCTGCGCCCCTCCCCGTCCGCCGGTTTGGACTGTTCCGGGGAGTGTTTCTGCCTGAAAGTGTGTGTGATGTTTTGGGAGCGATAGAGGATCACACAGACACGCACACGCGCCCGGGCAGGGAGACGCACGCAGACGCGTGTTGAGAGACGTGAAGAAAGAAAGAAGAAAGGAAGGAAAGAAGAGTTGTGGATTAACAGTGAGCACGTGTGCAGGTGGAATTTCACTAGCAGAGAAACAATGCGCAGCACCTACTTTGTGCTCTTCAGTCTCCTGGTGTCTGGGTTTGGTGATGTGGAGGGAAGGACGCTGAGGTATCGAGTGCATGAGGAGCAGGAGGCGGGCACCGTGATCGGTTCACTGAAGGAGGACGCAGGTGACGTGCTGTCTCACCTACCTGTCTCGGTGCCATTACGTTTCCGGGCTGTGCAGCGTGGAGGTGCAAATGCCTTGTCGGTGCGTGAGCGTGATGGTGAGATCAGCATAAAAGGCCGACTGGACCGTGAAAAATTGTGCGACCGGAACCTAAACTGCTCGGTGGAGTTTGATGTGTTGACCCTGCCCACCGAACACCTGCAGCTCTTCCATGTGCAGGTGGAGATCCTGGATGTAAACGACCATGCGCCACGTTTCCCACGTGCTGTCATCCCACTGGAGATTTCAGAAACAGCAGCAGTAGGGACACGGGTTCCTCTGGACAGCGCTGCTGCTGACCCGGATGTGGGCGAGAATGCTCTAAGCACATACACCCTGAGCCCATCTGACACCTTTGGGATCGACGTCCGTACTGGAGCCAACAGTGGCAAATACGCTGAGCTAGTGGTGCTAAAGGAACTGGACCGCGAGACACGCTCGAGCTACGAGCTGCGACTTACCGCGGCGGATGGTGGCTCACCTCCCAGAACCGGAACCACACTTTTGAAGATCACCGTCGCCGATTCGAACGACAACAATCCTGTCTTCGCAGAGTCATCATACACTATTGAGCTCCCGGAGGACGCGGCGCCCGGTGTGCTGCTGGTAGATCTGAATGCCACTGATGCAGATGAAGGGACAAATGCCAAGATCGTCTACTCCTTCAGCAGCCACGTCTCTCCGAAAGTAGCAGAAACGTTCCGCATTGACCCGGACAACGGTCACCTGACTCTGCTCAGGAAGGTGGACTTTGAGACAGATGACTCGTATGACGTAGACGTCCAGGCGCAAGACTCAGGGCCAAACTCCATGCCAGCACATTGCAAGATCACAATCAAGGTTAAGGACATCAACGACAACAAGCCAGAAGTCAGCGTGAGCCTGATGGGAAGCGATGAGGAAGAATCGTCGGTCTCTGAGTTAGCACCTGTGGACACATTTGTAGCGCTTGTGCGCGTGGACGACATAGACTCGGGTCTGAATGGCGAGGTAGTGTGCAGGCTTGCCCGTGAAGGTCACTTCCGACTTCAGAAAACGCATGAAAAGAATTACATGATCCTCACGAATGCCACTTTAGACCGAGAGACCCGCTCGGAGTACGGCCTTACAATAATCGCAGAGGACCGTGGAACTCCGAGCCTGTCCACTGTCAGGCACTTTACAGTGCGTGTGCAGGATGAGAATGATAATGCACCCCGCTTCGACAAGAACCGGTATGACATCTTTAAGGATGAAAACAACTCTCCAGGCACGTATCTAGCCACAGTGCATGCCACCGACCCTGACTTAGCCGCTAACGGTCACGTGAGCTACTCTGTCCTAGAGAGTCTGGTGTTAGGAAGCTCCATTTCCACTTATGTCACCGTGGATCCATCAAGCGGCGACATTTACGCACTGCGCACTTTTGACTATGAGGAAATCAGCCATATTAGCTTCACGGTCCAAGCACGTGACTATGGCATCCCATCACTGAGCAGCAATGTGACTGTTGTCCTAAATATTCTGGACGTGAATGACAATCGGCCAGTGATTGTGGCACCTCCACTTCGGAATCACACCGCCGAGTTCCCCGTTTCCAAGTATTCAGACTACGGTGACCTCATAACCACTATCACTGCTACAGACCGTGATTCAGGTGTTAACGGCGACCTCTCCTGCACCATTTCTACTGGAAACGAGGCTGGCTACTTCTACATGGACAGTCGCACGTGTGAAATCCGAGCTAACGTGAGCTTGCGTGACATACCTACCGATCACATGGAGCTTGTGGTCTTGGTCCAGGATCATGGCAACGAACCACTGGAAACCCGGGCTGTGCTCCGCCTGATGCTACTAGAGAACCCAGAGAACCTTGCTGACCCACTCGCCACAGGGGGATTGGGGAAAGAGAACCTCCTTGATGCCTCCACCATCATCATCATCTCATTGGGTGCCATCTGCGGTCTGCTTATCATCATCATGGCAGCGTTAGCCCTGCGCTGCTCGCGTGACAAGAACGACACCCGCTCGTACAACTGCAGAGTCGCCGAATCGACCTATCAGCAGCGGCCGAGAAAACCGTCACGCCAGATTCACAAGGGTGAAATCACACTCGTACCGACTGTTAATGGCGCACTTCCTGTTCATCATCACTCGCCCACTACCACGGTGCCCATCCACCACACCCACCAATCAATGAATAGCATTGTCACTGTGACCTCCAATCAGATCCCAGAAAGCTTCGTCCTAGAGCTGACGCATGCCACGCCCCCTGTGGAGGTGAGAAACACTCACACACACACACACACACACACACAGACACACACACACAAAACCAACACGTCACACTTCCTGTACATGTTGTTCACCTTATATACATATTTAGTCATCTCATTTGATTTTTTTTTTATTTCAAGAGAACTGGTATCTCCATATTCTCATCCTCATCTGCATCATTCATGCATGTATGTGGTGTGTGTGTGTGTGTGTGTGTTTGTGTGTACAGACGTGTAGTTTCATGTTCCATATTTGTTTGTTTATTTTGATTTGGGTTTTTTTTTCTATGTGTCTTTATGTTTGTTTTTGCTGTAGCAAGTTTCACAGCTGCTCTCCCTACTCCATCAGGGTCAGTATCAGCCTCGGCCCAGCTTCAGAGGAAACAAACATTCTCGCAGCTACAGGTAAACACCCAGCCCCACACACACACACACACACACACACACACGAGTCTCTATGGCAATCCGAACACATCAGGCCGGGCCGGGCCGATCCCATTGGCCGGTGTGCACGCTCCAGTGTAGAGTAGGACAGAACTTCCCTGTTGCCGTGGTCACCCACGCTAGCAGCTCCTGATTGGACGCCTCCTTGTGTGATGTCAGCTCTCGCTTTTCTTTTTTTTCTGCTCCTTTTTTTTGGGGTACTCATCTGTGTGTTGGCTGTTTTTTGGATCATGCCATTTTGTCTCCCTCCCTCCTTCTCTCTCTCTTTCTCTCTCTAACACACACACATCTGTAATTTTAATCTTCATTTGCATTTTAAAAGCCTCCTGGTTTTGCTGCTTATTTAGTTTTTTTGAGCCACACTATAGGTGGCAAATCTATATTTAAATGAGGTTCATTTGCATATTTAAATAAGAGTTATGCATGTTTAGTAAGCATAAGCATGTCTGCTGTTAATATCTGCAAAGTGTGCGTGTGTGTGAGGGTGTTCATGAAGCAGATGCTGTGCATGTGTGTGTGAGAGCACATGTGTGTGAAATGGGCGGGGCTGATAAACTGTAACATATATACTGCAAATCATTCTGTAAACTAAAGTAAAAGGTAAAAATGTTTATTGACTAATGTCTATGTATGTGTACGTGTGTGTGTGTGTGTGTGTGTGCAGATACACTCTCCCAGACTTGGATAAGTTCAGTCTGAAGGACAGTGGGCGGGGCGACAGCGACAGCGACGGTGAGCTGGGTCGTGATTCGCCAATCGACCGGTTGCTAGGCGATGGATTTAGCGAGCTCTTCCACATCGACACGCACAGCAGAGTCCACTCAGGTAAACACACATCTGTCTGTGGTCATTGTCCATTGTAGGACGGAGTAAAGAAACTATGTGTGTGTGTGTGTGTGTGTTGTGTGTAGTGCTTTTAAGGTTTAACTGCAGAAAATTGACTAATTGCTTAAACTAAATTAAAACGCACACACAAACTGGCTGCAACCAGAATTTGTTTCTCTCTTTATGTCTATATACATAATAATTCTGAAAGTTTTTGTTATTACAGTGTGATCTAAACCCCCCACCCCCTTCATCTCCCCCACCACCTCTTGCTACTCCCTCTCCCCACGTTAGGGATGAAGCTGTGTACAGAGGAGTGTCGTGTGCTCGGCCACTCGGATCAGTGCTGGATGCCGTCGTTTTCGGCGTTCTCGGCTGAAGACGAACGCCGCAGTTTCTCCACCTTCGGAAAAGATGCTGACGAGGACGTGGAGGACGACGGAGGGGAAAAGTCTTTGCTCTCCGACATCAGCGCTGTCTCCCATCGACTCGTCCCTCCGTCTAATGCCGAAGTTGGCGACCTCGGCGATGGCGCCGCCCCCAGCGGCATCACCAACGAGAACAAGAAGTGCTTCCTACCAGGAAATTTGCACTTTCAGAATCCGGCTAATCACACATCAAATTCAAAATGGCTGCCAGCAATGGAGGAGATCCCGGAAAACTACGAAGAGGATGAAACGGAGAGCACCATGGGATTCCGCAAACGAACCGAGGACGAGCTCGCTGACGAAATCAACAAACTGCTGCTGGACGTCCATCAGAGCTAACGCTAAAGTCGTGCCACTTGCAGGACCGGACCAAAAACAACACACCTCTCTCTCTCTCTCTCTCTCTCTCTGTCTCTCTCTCACTCTGCCTGCGCTCCAATCATGTTTATTAACACTACCCGTCATTTATTTCCCCTTGTTCACTTCATCCTTTTCCACTTCCTTGTCTATTGCCCCTCATTCACTGCTCCACATTTACCGTACCTCGTCCACTTCACCTCATTTTACTGCTTTTCATTTACTGCCCCTCCTTCAATGCCCCTCGTTCATTGCTCCCAGTTCATGGCCCCTCATTCACTGCCCCTAGATGACCTTTAACTCTCATCATTCTAAGGGCTGTATCACTGATCAATCGAGTGAAGTGCACTAGATCAGAGGTGGAGTTCACATCACAGTCCACCTTAGAGTCACTCTTATCTATTTACCCAGAATGCACTGCTGCACCAAGCTCTTAATTAGAAGCAATAAGTGACTCTGAGATCGTTAACGAAACTCCATGCTAGTTAACGCAGCCGTGCGAGCTAGAGAGCATGTTAGCTGATTAGCGCACGTGTTAGTGAACACATGTAGCTGTTAGATGTTCATGTAAATCACCTGTACTGCAGGCATGTGTGCGTGACGTGTTCATGTGTGTGTGTGTGTGTGACAGGGTCATGTGCGTGATATGTGTGTGTTACTGCTGATGACGTGCACTTCGGGGAAGAGTTGAAGGTGGCAGTGGAATTAGATTAGAGCGCAGCCGACTGTCAGAGTGAAATAATCACACAGAGAGACAGACAGTTAAAGACAGACAGACAGACAGCCGGAACCTGAGCGCTGAAGCCTTTCCTGCTCCTCAGTCATGTGACTGTGTTTTAGTGAATCATGTGATTTAAAACAAAGTGCAACTTTTTTCTCTCATCATTGATTTTTAGTCTCTATGAAGTTTTTATGACACCGTGAACAACGTGACTGTAAACCGCCTTTATAATCTGACACTGTTGTTTTTTACGCTATATTTATAAGTGTGTGTGTGTGTGTGTGTGTTTGTACAGAAAAGTCTATTTTTATATTCTAATGCATGTTCAACTGAAAAGAAATGCAATTTTTGTTTATGTACAAACGAATAAAAAAACCCCTGATGAGCCTTTTACACCTGCGTGTGTGTCTGTTTTATTTTTTATTAAATATTGATCAGATTTTAAAAACAGGTAAACTAATAAACTCGTTTAAAATAAATACATATAAGTTAAATGAAAATAATCAAATAAATATAACTAACTAACTTCATAAATAAACATACGTTAAATTGTTAAAATAAATAAAGAAATATATTTTTAAGTAAAAAAGTTAATAATTTCACTTATGTTAAAAAAAAAAAAATTTAAGGATTAATATTTCAAGGATGAAATATTCTTATATAAACACTATACATTAATTTAAAATACGACAATTAATATTATTATTATTAACACAATATATTCATTTATTTTTATGACATCAGCGTTCGTGCAGCTTTAATGGCGGGGCTTATGGGGAGCTTCTGAAGGGTGCTGAAGCCCAGGGTTCTGTTTCAGGCTTGTTTTTTGGTACCTGGTCAGGTGATCATCACATAGCATGTCACCTCAGACAGCATTTTGAGAGGCGCCATTTTTAAAAAGCCAAATGAAGCATGAAAGCATTAGCATAAGCATTAGTGAGAAAAAAAAACGTCTTGCTTTTCAGTTGAGAATGCGAAATATATGTACATAGATATCATCAAGCTCAGTTCAGCTTTAGTTTTGTTTACAGCGCTAACAGTGCTAACTTAGCTGTATCTACACTACCTAACACATGCTTATAACATTATAGGGGAGCTGGGTTTAATAACAGATCCTCAACTTGTAATGCGACTGAATTTTAATTTTGATTCTAGTCGTAATGTAGAATTGAATCGCCTCGCTACGCTACCTATAACATTATAAGCCTGCATTAGGTAACAAAGATAACAGCTAAGTTAGCACTGCTATAACTGTGAAACAAAGACAAACTCAAGCTGAACCGAGCTACATAACCATTCTGGTCACATGGTAATGCAGCGGGATACAGTGAAAACACGAGCCAGCTCAGAGAGAGAGAGAGACAGACAGACAGACAGACAGACACTGAGATAGTAAGAAAAACTGACAGGAAGAGAGAGACAGAGAGAGAAAAAGGCACAGAGATAAAGTAACAGACAGGGAGAGAGAGACAGGCATATGTAAAGATATAGAAACAGAGAAAGAAAGACAGACAGGCAGGGAGAAAGAGAGAGAGCGAGAGAGAAAGGGGCAGACATACAAGGAAAGACAGACAGACAGAGAGAGAGGATACATGGAGAGAGAGACAGCCAAAAATAGATAGAGACATTGGATGACGATATAGGTTTGAAACTCAGTGGGCAGTAAGTCTCAGCCTCAGGTGTCCCACCCATATGGACCACTGGCTAATCGTCTGATGCATACGGCACTCTCAACTGAACATTCCAGGAGTGTTGAAGTCGTCCTCTGATTGGTTGAAGTGTACAGGATGTCATGGAGACGCGTGTGTCACATTATAAACGGATTCTTTAAAGTATGCGAGCTTCAGCGTACAGACTGTTTAAAAAACGTTCGAGAGTTTAGCCTGAGGCACACAGTGAGGCTTTTTAACATGACGCAGCTCAATACAAAACGTCATTGGTTGCTTTGCCTGTCAGTCAGGTGTCCTTTTAGCTATTTAAACCACCCAGACCATCCAGTCCGTAGGTCTGTGCTAGAGTAGTGGGCAGTAGTAGCATAATTTAGTTTTTGAGATAACATATTCTTAAACATGAGAATCAGATAAAATTTTGCAATGAAGGAGTCACACTAGAAGTAATAGTTTGTTTATTATTATTTCGAGATTTATTTAAAATAGGTCTAACATTTTACCCACAAACACAAGATTCTTAAACTAGTTCATCAAAATAGATTCTTTAATGACACACATTGACAAACCCAAAATAGCAGTGGCGGGCCGTGCATTTGGTACCCGGGCCTTCATTGGGGAATTAGCTGACTGATACACCTCTTAATACCACCACTTTTATGTCAAAATTATGATAACCATCAATACTAATATCCATATATTAACATCGATACAAAACCACGATATAACACGGCATGTCATTACAGACAGAGAGACATTTCACATATTGAGGTTAAAAAAACATTTTTATTAAGAAACCCTGTTAAGACCCCAAACCTCTACACTACAACCACAACTGTGCCAGGTACGTCATCTGTACGCTATTCAGAATCAATATTTATCTAATAACATGACAAAAACATAAAAAAAAGAAGTAAAATTTAGCAGACATTTAGAGGCTGTAAGCCAGTGGTATCGCTCGTTAGCACTGGTCTGGAAGTGATGAACAAACACTTTCCTGAGCTGAGACAAGCTAGTTAGCTTCAGGGTTAGCCGACCTCTCCTCACTATGTCTAACTTTTCGGAAAAAAAAACTGCCTTAAAAATGTATTTTTAAGTTTGTCTGAGACCAAGTTAATTTCTCCTCCTCCGTCAGCCATTGTGGGTGTGAAAATTCCAATTTAACTGTATTAATATGTGCAGATCAGTACAGACATGTTTTGATAGTCGAACTGGCTGTAACAGTTTTGCTCTGACCAGCGAATCAGAGGCCGAAAAAATGCTGAAGTTATTGTGGGCCAGCCAGCAGGCCCTGTGAGGTGAACTTGAAATCTGATTGGTTATTGAAATAGTCCCATCGCTAATATAGTTTAGGTTACATCGAGCAGCACTACTGATTCCAAAGGCCCTTGACAGATTAGATTAACCAGGCTGAAATCTGATTGGACAAAAAATGTAACATCCACATACAGGGTATGTAGCAGTGCAGCCAACAGAAATGTTAGGAAATAGTAAGCTGCATTAGCCTGAGCACATATATAATCCTAAATAGCGAAATTGAACAGAAGTTTATTAGTTTGCATCCCTGAATATATCTTTATTAGGTCGTTTAACATTTCTGTCATAAAACTGTGGTCAAAAAGGAAATTTTTTTAGCCACTTATCTTATCTCGCACTTCATAACTGTCTGAGGCATCAAGCTGGAATTTTACTCTCAGTGTCTGTGAACATAAATCCCGCCAATTTTGACTTGATTAGCCATCAAGAACACAGAATTAATATATGGTTATTATCTAACAATATTTGTTATTAGGGAGATACAGAGGTCCGGACCTCAGGGACCTCAATGATGAGTACAGCCCCTGGCTGCAGCAGTCCTAGCAACTTCAACAAGACCGAGACTTTTTCTTATTTTCCAAAAAAAATCCAGATGTCAGAGAAGCACATCACACTTCACTTTAGGGACACATCCAGTGGTGAGCCGTGCATTTGGTACTTAGGCCTTGAGTGGGGACCCTTCAGAGGTTGTAAGCCAGTGGTACCGCTGGTAGACACTGGTCAAAAACTCTTTCCTGGGCTAGGACAAGCTAGTTTTGTTCGGGGTTAGCCGACCTCTCCTCATGATGTCTAACTTTTCTAAAAAAAAAAAAAGTCCGCCATGAAAATGTATTTTTAAGTATGTCCAAGACCAAGTCAATTTGTCCTCCTCCATTAGCCATCGTGGGCGTAAAAATTCTAACTCAACTGTATTAATGTGTGCAGATCAATACAGACGTGTTTTGCTAATCGAGCTTGACTGTAATAGTTTTGCTCTGATCAACCAATTAGAGGACGGAAAACTGCTGACGTTATTTTGGGGCAGCTCAATTATTAACCCTTCCTACTGTATGGTAGAAATAGAAATGCTACAACTGCAGAGGCGAATTGGGTCGATTCCCACTCCTAAAAAAAATCCAAAAAAATCCAGAAATCTTGGCTTCACCTACAACCAGATGTGGATAATGACACGTTATATTTACTTAGTTCAGTCGTCAGTTTAACTGGCCTTACTTTACTTTCACTCAAGTTCATTTTTAATTATAAAAAATTATTTTTACTTTGCAACTTTTATTGGTGTTCCTTATTTAATATTAATTATTAGTTTCTATCATCTTACATATAATGGGTGATTAGGCTGCAGACATCTGGACTTCCTACATAAAACCCGCTCAGTTTTAAGGACACACAGTTCGGAATTTATTAGCTGAAGAAGGAGAAGAAGTGAGATTATCAGTAGAGACAGGACACCCATGACCTCATATTCAATCCCCTTTCAACTTCAAGGTGTGAAAACAAACAGTTACATAACGTGATGCCTAATATAAGCGAAAACATCACTGTTGCTTTGAGTTACATGATAAGGATTATTACAAAGTGAGTCTGCAACTGTTTGAATTTCTGAGCATCTTCTTTTACCGTAAATTACTATAAAATTGCACACGTTGACCTTTTTTACACCTATTTTACGTAGTCGATTGTTAGTATTTTTTCTAGATTTTTTTATTCAATCAAATCCAAAGTAACAAGTACAGTAACTTATCAGTAGTCTTATCATTCCATAGTCTATTACTCTCACTCAAGAAACCTAAACATTAATACTTTTGCTGTTACGGATGGATGGATGGATGGATGGATGGATGGATGGATGGATGGATGGATGAGTCATTATTATTTTATAAGTAGTTGTATTTTTACTTCGGAATATTTTGGGCTACTCTTCCTAAAAGCTAGTGACCCCCAGAGCTCCCGGTACAAAGAGAGACGAGAGAGAGAGAGAAAGGAGTCTCCTCACCCGGCTGCTCCTGAACCTCAGCTTATTAACACACACTAACACGCTTTTAAAAGACATCATGGTTTCCTACAGAGTAAAGAGTGTATACATGCTGCTAAAGTACAAAAATATGAACACTTATACTATAATACTTCTATAATAACAGTTTCTCAACCTGCCCCACACTCACAAACTGCCCTACTTGTTGGGGGAAAGGAACAAGAGCTGCGTTCTAGTAGGACAGGACGTCTGCTGCCTATTACACACTAAGGAACAGTCAGTAACCCACACACACACACAACTAAATAAAAAATATACACACTCATGCATACAGACACATAAAACACAAACACATAAGTGCACTTATACACTCGGACACCTAAATACAGATATGCACACACCTAAATACAAAACACACACTCATGCACACACACACAGTGCACACAGTGCGTTAATATGAGAATAATGCTGAGCACGCGTAAAGAATGAGAGCTTTGTCAGATGCACTAACAGAACTGCATCACTACTCAAGGAGATAAACGAACATTACCCCGAAGAGACAAGCTACAATTACCCTGGAGAAGACAACAACTTAGTGCAGTAAGTTTTTCGTTGTTTATCATGTTTATGGTCTCTGGACTGTAAAGCACCGTGTGTAGGATTAGATAGTAGTGGAGCTTGTAGCTTTCATTCAGAATAGCAAGCACAGCACAAGGCATTAGCCTACGATTAATCGCTATAAATAAATAATAATTCATCATGATAAATCGCTAATTTTCCACACTAAACAAATCAATTTTAAACAAGAGATATTTAGAGATGATAGACAAGATGTGTTAGAATAATAATGTAATGAAAAGCCAAATTTCAACAAAAAAAAATAACATTCTACCTTTTTTTTCCCCAATCCAACATGCAACAGGTTTTCCCAGGTCACATCACATATACAGTATAATCGTGCCAATGAAGCATTCATTCAGACAGACAGACAGACAGACAGGGAGAGACACACAGACAAACATAGAGAGACAGACAGAAAAATAAGGCAGACACAGAGAAACGGAGGCAAGCAGACAGATAGAGACAGACAGACTGGGAGAGCCAGACGAACAGAGACAGACAGATGGAGATAGACAGAGAGGGCAAGACAGGGAAACAGAGACAGACAGATAGGGAGAGACAGAGAAACAGAGATAGGCAGACAGATAGAGACAGACAAACAAAGACAGATAGACAGGGAGAGACACAGACAGGGAGAGACACAAACAAACAAAGACAAACAGATAGAGACAGACAGATAGAGACAGTCAGACAGGGAGAGACAGACAGACGGGGAGAGACACACAGACGGTGGGATAGAAAATGGTATGAGATAGACAGAGAAGGCAAGACAGGGAAACAGAGACAGACAGATAGGGAGAGACAGAGAAACAGAGACAGGCAGACAGATAGAGACTGACAAACAGACAGATAGAGACAGATAGACAGGGAGAGAGAGAAACAGAGACATGCAGACAGATAAAGACAGACAAACAAAGACAGATAGACAGGGAGAGACACACAAAACAAACAAAGACAGACAGGGAGAGACAGACAGATAGAGACAGTCAGACAAGGAGAGACAGACAGACGGTGAGATAGAAAATGGTATCAGGCTGTGATAGGGTGATGTTATTACAATATTGTATGTGTATGTGTGTGTGTGTGTGTGTGTGTGTGTGTGTGTGTGTGTGTGTGATCTCAGTAATTGTGTAAAATGTAATAGTTTATGGGGCAGTAATTGAATGGTTAGTTTTCTGCAACGGTTTAAACGGAACTCGGTGAATTGGGATTAAATGACGCGTTGTGGTGCTCAGAGCGCCATCTAGAGTCGTGTTCCTGTGTTACACAACCTACACACAGACCCTGCAACTGAGCTCTAACTGCCACACAGAAGGAGTGTGCGTGCATTTGTGTGTGTGTGTGTGTGTGTGTGTGTGTGGTTCCTGAAGTGTTTTTCGAATGTGTGTTTATCTGTGTTTTCTTAAACATTTAAATAGAAATAAACAAAATTAAATAGAAACAACAGAAACAATGATAGATTTGAAGACTAGGTAGAGAAATATGTGTGTGTGTGTGTGTGTGTGTGTGTGTGTGGTTTATACATCCTGGCGGGGACCTAAATTTAAATACAAACTCATGGGGACTTGTGTCACGGTGCGGATCAAAATTTTGTACCCCATGGGTACAAAAGCTTCTAAATCATACAGAATGGGATTTTGTAAAAAAAGTAAAAATGCAGAAAGTTAGGATTAGGGTTAGGATTAGGGTTAGGATTAGGGTTAGGATTAGGGTTAGGATTAGGGTTAGGATTAGGGTTAGGATTAGGGTTAGGATTAGGGTTAGGGGTTAGGAGATAGAAAATACAGTTTCTACTGTAAAAAAAATCATTTCACCTATGGAGAGTCCCCACAAGCTAAGAGGATAGCTAATCAGACATGTGTGTGTGTGTGTGTGTGTGTGTGTGTGTGTGTGTGTGTGTGTGTTTGTGTGTGTGGGTGTGTGTGTGTTTGTACGCTCTAAGAAATCATAAAGTTGTCTTTGAGTTTGGGTTCTTTTTCCTGTCCGGCTCTCTGATCAGGAGCAAGACTTCCTGACGTTGTTGCTGCATGTCGTCTCGTCAAAACATTCATATTCTTTTCTATAAGAGGTTTGTGTAGCCGCAGCTTCATGTCACTGTACACCCATCACCATGCTTTACTGATCACTGATTCACAAGATCACAGTGCGCGCGCGCGCGTGTGTGTGAGTGTGAGAGAAACGGGTATGATTAAATGTTAAAATAGTTTGAAATAATAATACCGTAATTCCACATTTCACCAGCAGGGGCCAGTGAAGATCCGTGTTTAAGGTGGGCTTAGTATGCGTGTGTGTTTGTTTGTGAGACGAGACAGAGACTCATACCCAAAGACGTGTGATCAGAAAAAAAAAATCATGCGATACACTGAACCACTAAAACCAGCATCAGCAGTGTTCCCTTTGTCTGATTGAGTCTGGAGTCAGATCAGACCGCAAATTCCGGATAATGAATTTATTCGGGTTTTATATCAGGTGTTTCAAGTCAGGTTTCAAGTCAGTTGTTGAGTCAGATTGTAAGTCAGTATTTGAGTTAGATGTCAAATTTTGAGTCAGTATTTAAGTTAGATGTTTTAAGTCAGTGTCAGATCAGTATTTGATTCAGACTTTGGGTCAGGATTGAATAAAATGTTCTGAAGCAGTTTTTTTGAGTCAGGTGTTGAGTTAGATGTTTTGAGTCTGGTGATAGGTCAGTATTTAAGTCAGTTGTTAAGACAGGTTTCAAGTTTTTGAGTCAGTATTTAAGTCAAGTTTCGAGTTAGAGGTTTTCAGTCAGAAGTTGAGTCAGAATTTGAGTTAGAGGTTTTGAGTCGGTGAGTCAGTATTTAAGTCAGGTTTCAAGTTAGAGGTTTTGAGTCAGTAGGAGAGTCAGTATTTGAGTCAGGTTTCAAGTTAGAGGTTTTGAATCAGTAGGCGAGTCAGTATTTGAGTCAGGTTTCAAGTTAGAGGTTTTGAGTCGGTGAGTCAGTATTTAAGTCAGGTTTCAAGTTAGAGGTTTTGAATCAGTAGGTGAGTCAGTATTTGAGTCAGGTTTCAAGTTAGAGGTTTTGAATCAGTAGGGGAGTCAGTATTTAAATCAGGTTTCAAGTTAGAGGTTTTGAGTCAGTAGCTGAGTCAGTATTTGAGTTAGAGACTTCTGAGTCAGTAAATGAGTCAGTAGTTGAGTCTGTATTTGAGTCAGGTTTTTGATTTAGAGGTTTTTGATACAGTAGTTAAGGCCGGTGTTGAGTCAGTTTTTGAGTTAGGTTTTGAGTTCGAGGTTTTGAGTCAGTAGTTGAGTCAGATCTTGAGTCAGGTTTTGAGTCAGTAGTTGAGCCAGTTGTTGAGTCTGATGGATGTTTGGAGGCAATGTTTAACTGAGCCACCGGGGGGAAAGTCGATGGGTCCTGCTGCTCTACACGCTGCTGATGTTAATATAAATACAGAAAGTCATCAATCACTTCAGCGCCGAATGAAAAGAGATTTAGCCTGAAGTGAGTCAGCAGTCACACGGAGGAAGAAAGAGAAAATAAAGAATTTTATAAATAAACAAACAGGACTGGACTTGATGTCCCCTTCAATCCTTAAGGGCTTCATTTCCAAAATATATAACTTAATTATGACATGTAAGATTTACATTAATGGAGAAGATCAAACCAGAATGGATAGAAGAGTTGGAAACTGGCATATCCAAAGACAGCTGGGACGAAGCTGGGGACAGAACAATAATATCAGAATATAATAGAATAATAATAGAATAATAACTTGTGCACGATTCTACCTAGTGCAAGTTCACGATCACCAACTATAGATAAAACATGTGATTGTTGTGATACATCTAAGGCAGATCTGACCCACATGTTCTGGTCATGTTCTAAACTGAGACCATTTTGGTTTCAATATTTGAGACTTGAAAGTCTGCATTTAATTTAAGAATCCGCTCTAACCCAGTAATCTGATGTTGCAGGTGATGATTACATAACCAAAGACAGAGTCAATACCCTGCATTTGCATCATTTATACAGTAGCTAGAAGAAGAATTCTTTTAGAGCGGAAATCACCAATGCAACCTAAAGTGTCGCTATGGATTGGTGATGTAATGTACGCCTCCAATTTTGAAACACCCCAACCCCCCCAACCCACACACACACTTTTTTCACTTTTACTTTTATTTGCTTTTTTATGGTTTTGCTAGTGTTTTTTTTCCCTCACAAAAAATATAAATAGGGGAAGTGGTGGCTCATGGTTAAGGTGTTGGACTGCCAACCTGAAGATTGTGGGTTCGATTCCCAGCTTCGCCGGACCACTGCTGGGCCCCCACCAAACCACCACTGCTGGGCCCCCCCTGTATAAATGAGAAATGCAAGTCGCTCTGGATAAGGGTGTCTGCCAAATGATGTAAATAAATAAATAAATCAATAAACAGAAGGCAGTTAACACACCCCAACGAGAATTTTTCTCACTCTGTCCATCTGTCCAACAGTACAGAGGAACTGTCTCACAGACCAAATAAAGTGAAACCTTTAACAGTGATATAGACAACTAAACAGGAGAGAGACCTAAGACCCCTTAGATATGTGAGACATGTGAGACAGCCAAGACATGTGAGACCCCTGAGACACGTGAGACACGTGAGATGCCTGAGACATGTGAGACACCTAAGATATGTGAGATGCCTGAGACACGTGAGACACCTGAATGATGTGAGACTTCTAAGATATGTGAAATGCCTGAGACATGTGAGACACCTGAAATATGTGACATATGAGACACCTGAATGATGTGAGACTCCTAAGATATGTGAGATGCCTGAGACATGTGAGACACCTGAAATATGTGAGACCTGTGGAAAAAAACACACACACACACACACAGAGTAAATAACAGTATAAAGGAATAAGCATCCTTGTGTGTGTGTGTGTGTGTGTGTGTGTGTGCGCATGTCAGTCAGGCTCTATTGAAGTTTAGTGCAGATGGTCAACAGATGAAGGCAGATAGTCTGGTGTGACAAGCTTTTGATATCACTTCAGTATACAAACACACACACACACACACACAAACACACACACACACACACACACAAACACACACACACACACCATATGTCGTCAGACCTCACAACCTGTCTCTCTTACACACACACACACACATGACTGTGACCTCATTTCACACCTTCCCTCCACACACTGCAACCTGCAGCTCTGTCTCTGATTTATTTCCTTCCTTCTTCCTGTGTGTGTGTGTGTGTGTGGATTGTAATCTATTCTTTCTATTAGTATTAAGCAATATTGACACCCTCAAATTTGCTGTCAGGAAGATTCTTTTAAATTGCTGTTTGTTTTTAGGGTGTGTGTGTGTGTGTGTGTGTGTGTGTTTAAACTCACACTTTTAAGAGTCATGACAGTGTATTACTCTACCCCTCTGTTGTGTGTGTATGGAACAGGAGCAGCTTCACTGCTGGTTGATATTCTGTACAGTGGAGAATGTAGTCAGCAACAGTTTGGGAAGACCCCCACATATGAGCCATGGGGTGAACCAGCTCCTCTGCCTCAGCTCTTCTACCCCTGACCCCTCCCTTGCCCCAGATATCCCCTATTTCCTCATTTATAGATCGGTCAATTTATTCATTTATTCATTCATTTATTCATTCATTCATTCATTCATTCATTCATTTCTTCGAGTTTTTTGCACTTTTTTAGTTGACCTTAATGTTGATGAAGGATAACTTCTTTCCCTCTCTCCCTCTCTCTCTTTCTATCTGTCTCTCTCTTACACACACACACAGACATACACACACACACACACACACACACGTCTGAGCATTCTATAATAGAGTGTGTTAGTAGCAGAAGCTTGTGCTTCATCAGCAATGATGCAATGTTTTCGAAAGATGAATGTGAAAAAAAACTGAATTAAACAACTGCAAAACAGAGAAGAAAAAAGAGTAGAAGAAGAGAAGGAAGAAAAGAAATTAAGAAGAGAAAATGAGGAACATGAAAGGATAAAGAGGAGAGGAGGAAGAGAGGAGGCTGGAGAGGGGAAGAGAATAATAGAGAAAAATAGGTTATGAGGTGGAGGATCGAGGTGACGAGGAGGATAAAGAGAGGAGATGGAGAGAGGACAAGAGGAAGAGGAGAGGAGGTAAAAGAGTAGAAAGGAAAGGAAGAAGAGAAGAGAGGAGTAGAGAAGAGAGAGAGAGGATGAGAAGATAAAGAAGAGAAAAGGAGAGAAGGAAGAGGATGGAGGAGAAGAGGAAATTGAGAGGAGGACAAAAAGAAGAAAAAGGAGGAAAAGAAGAGAAGAGGAGGAAGAAGAGGAGAAAAGAGAGGGGGACGAGAAGAGGAGAGAGGAGGGAGAAAAGAAAAAAAAAGGAAGGGAAGAGAAGAGGAAAAAGAGAAGCGCATGTCTGTGGAGTGATGAAGAAAATCTTCTGACTTAAAGCGTGCGTCTCTCTAACATCAAATGATTTGTTTTATCCGCTCCGTATTCCTCGGAGCACATGCTTTACTTTGATGATGAAACACAGAGGACATCCAGACTGTGTGTGTGTGTGTATGTATGTATGTGTGTGTGTGTGTGTGTGTGTGTAAGAGCAACATGGGCAAGACAGAGTTTAAGGTGAAAAGCCAAAGGCCACAAACTTTCTTATACTAACATCTGTCTAATACAGAGAAAGAGAGAGAGAGAGAGAGAGATTACAAAGCACTGGTTTTGCAGTGGGCGTGTCAGTGGGTGTTAGTGACATCACAGTTGGTGTGTCAGTGGTATTGCAGTGGGCACGCCATTGGGTGTTTCAGTTATATCACAGTGGGTGTGTCAGTGGGTGTATCGGTGGGTGTGTCAGTGGGCATTTAGGTGGCATCACCGTGCGTATGTGTCAGTGGGCATGCCAGTGGTATCGCAATTGGTGTGTCACTGGGCATGTCAGCGGGTGTGTCTGTGGTTGACCAGTTTTTGGCTGGGGGTTCTGCGCTGTTCAGGATGAGGAAAGGTTGACCTTTGATTGCTTATTATCAGATGTCCATTAATCCTCCTAAAACTCTCATTGGTTGTTCAGCTCAGCACTTTAATCAGTGATTAGCATAAATCCGATTTTGTTCTGCAGCAGGGCGGGACGTCCTCACCACCGCTTAAATGTTAATTAAAGCCAATCTGAAAGAGATTAATTTTTTTTCTGTTGGACTGTGTGTGTGTGTGTGTGTGTGTAAATCTTGAAGGTTTTAGGAAGTCAAGAGTCTGTGCTTATCTCCCTTAACCTCAGACCGCGAAATTAGCAATTAACATATCCTTTCACTGCAGAGAGAAAGACAGTGTGTGTGTGTGTTAATCGTTTTGGGTACTGCACTGCACCTGTTCCTGAACTTTCTCATCAAGAAGTGCCTGAACTTTTGCAGCTTAACATGCTAAGCAGCACTAAAGCTTATAGCCACCACCAATATAACACTCCTGGGCAGGGACAGTCTGAGAAAGAGGCGGCGCTTCACTCTGAGAAGGTACACAGAAAAGTCACACTGGAGCTCCGCCTCCAACTCTCTATCATTACACTGTACACCTGACATCAGCCTGTAGTAACACCACATTGTCCGTAAGTGTGTTCAGGTAGCTGTGTGTGTGTGTGTGTGTGTTTGAGTGAATGTTGCACTGCAGGCTTCATTCTATCACAGCTCTGTATTTAATTGATGTGAAATGTTTTCACCTGGGGGCCAATCAAAATGCAGCTCCGCCTCCTCAAAGCTGACAACTGAAAAAGACTGAGATAATATTGAACTAATGAGGGGACACACACTCTTTCTCTGTCTCTCCCTCTCTCTCTCTCTCTCTCTCTCTCACACACACACACACACACACACACACACAACATACATAGCTTCAGAAAGACAGAGATAGTAAAAGAAAGAGGAGATAATCTTTATGGGTCCTGATGCAATGATAATGTTCCTATCCACATTTCTGTAACACCAGGAAGGGAAAAAGACACAGGTACAATAATAATAAAGAGTGAGACTGGTATAGGGTAATAGAGAGTAAGGCAGGTATAGAGTAATAGAGAGTGAGCCAGGTAGAGAGCGCTCTTAGAGAGTAATACAAAGTGAGACTAGTAGAGAGACAGAAAGAAATGGACTTGTAGAAAGAGAGTAATAGAGAAACTGGTAGAAATAGTGAAAGAGAGTGAGACTGGTAGAGTAAGTAATGGGGAATGAGACAGGTAGAGAGAGTGAGACTGGTAGAGTAAGTAATGGGGAATGAGACAGGTAGAGAGAGTAGTAGAGCATGAGATAAGTAGAGTGTACTAGAGAGTAGGACTGGTACAGAGAGTAATAGAGAGTGAGACTGATGGAGAGGGTAATGGAAAGTAAGATAGTTAGACATAGTAATTGAGAGTGAGACACACAGAGTATTAGAGTGTGAGACTGGTAGAGAGGGTAATGGAGAGTAAGATAGTTAGACATAGTAATAGAGAGTAAGACACAGAGTATTAGAGTGTGTGACTGGTAGAGAGGGTAATGGAGAGTAAGATAGTTAGACATAGTAATCGAGAGTGAGACACAGAGTATTAGAGTGTGAGACTGGTAGAGAGGGTAATGGAGGTAATGAGTAATAGTTAGACATAGTAATCGAGAGTGAGACACAGAGTATTAGAGTGTGAGACTGGTAGAGAGGGTAATGGAGAGTAAGATAGGCAGACTTAGAGTAAGACAGATAGACAGAGCATAATAGTAAGTGAGACAGGTAGAGACAGTATTAGATAGTGAGACACGCAGAGGGAAATAGAAAATAATATTTAATGCATGAGACAAGTAGTGACGTGTTGAGAGTAAATAAAAGTCAGACGTGTTGAAAGTAATAGAGAGTAAGACTGTTAGTGAGAGTAATAGGAAGTGAGACAGTTTTATATAGAAATGTAAAGACATTTTATTTCTGTGAATAACCCTGAACACATGGCTGATATCTTTTGATCCTGGGTCATGTGATCAGGTTTTAATAAACTCGCATTGTTTATAATTGTTTATTTTAATGATTAATTATTTATCTATGATGTGTAATTAAGAGTTTAATCAGTGACCTCAGATCAATTTACAAAAACATCAAAGACTAAATGCTCATGCTAATCCATCCGTGTGTGTGTGTGTGTGTGTGTTTACTGTTCATATTGATATAAAAGGACGTGCATGTAAGATGATATCTGCACAACACACCCAGTTTTATTTACAAGCCTGATTAAAAAAAAACAATAAACAGAAGCATAATCTAATCACACACACACACACACACACACACACACACACACACACACACACACACACACAGACAATTAATTTTCTTATAGCACAAGTGAGACAAGGTGCAAAAAAATAGGGGAGATAAAGAGAAAGAGAGAGAATAATAGACAGACAAACAAAATAAGTGAGAGTGAGAGAGACAGAAAAGAAGACAGACAGAAAGAAAGAAAGAAAGAAAGAAAGAAAAAAGAAAGAAAGAAAAGAAAGAAAGAATAGAGACTGGTGGAAAAAGAGTGGATCAAAGCAGAAGATCAGGAAGCTGAATCAGGAGATGAAGAATTCATGAGCAGTGTGTGTGTGTGTGTGTGTGTGTGTGTGTGTGGGGAGGGTCGTGTGGTCATGGTTGTTTGGGTGTGAAAATGTAGCAGATGTAAATAACTGAGAATATTTTTTAGTAAGCATCTTTGTTATGTAATCTGTGACTTAGATTGTGACTCTCAGTCTAGCCATTCTAACTATACTCTCAGTGTAGCCCCACCCCCAGTCTGACTTCACGCTCTGTGTCTAACTACACTCTCTGTATAGCCCCACTCCATTCTAACTACACCCTGAGTGTAGCCCCACTCCATTCTAACTACACCCTGAGTGTAGCCCCACCCTTAGTCTAACTTTTCTCTCAGTTTAACTTCACTTTCAGTTTAGCCCAACTCCTAGTCTAGCTTCACTCTTAGTCTAGACCCACCCCTAGTCTCAGTATACCTTTAGTATAACCCTATCTTTCATCTAGCATCACACCCAGTCCAACTTTTCTCTCTTTCTACCACCACACCCAGTCAAACTTTACTTATAGTCTAGCCTTAACCCCAGTCTAACTTCACATTTAGTCTAGACCCACCCCCCCAGTCTCAGTATACGTTCAGTATAATCCTACTTTTAATCTGGATTTACCCCAGTCTAATTTCTCTCTTGGTCTAGCCCCACCCTCAGTCTAACTTTACTTTTAGTTTAATTTCACCCCCAGTCTAACTTTACTCTCTGTCTAGCCCCCTCTTTCTAACTTCACTCTTAGTCTAGACCCACCCCAGTCTAACTTTACTCTCAGTCTAGCCCCACTCTGTCTAACTTCACTCTTAGTCTAAACCCAACTTCAGTCTTAGTTTACTTTCAGTATATCCCTACCTTTAGTCTAGCCTCAAACCTAGTCTAACTTTAATCTCAGTCTAGCCCCACCTCAGTCTAACTTCTCTCTTGGTCTAGCCCCACCCCCAGTTTAAATTCACTCTCAGTCTAGCCCCACCCCCAGTCTCAGTATACTTAGACCAACTAGATTATAAAAATGTGCAAATATTTTTGTGTAATCAGCATTTAAGTGCTTAACAAAATGTATCTTACGATCCGAAACAGTGCAGTTCCCAAAGCAGGCAGTGATGCAGCTGCTCAGAATGTTCTCAATACTCCCTCTGTAGGACATGGTCAGGATGGGAGGTGGAAGATGGACTTTCCTTAGCCTTTTTGCAGGAAGTAGAAGTGGGTTGTAGAGTGCTGTTGTACTGATGTAGCTGGTGTTGAGTGACCAGGTGAGGTTCTCCGCCAGGTGAACACCAAGAAATTTGGTGCCCCTGACAATCTCTACAGAGGATCCGTCGATATTCAGCGGAGAGTGGTCGTTCTTTGCTTTTCTGAAGTCAACAACTATCTCCTTAGTCTCACAGGGTTATACTGTGAATAACCCTGAACACATGGCTGATATCTTTTGATCCTGGGTCATGTGATCAGGTTTTAATAAACTCGCATTGTTTATATTTGTTTATTTTAATGATTAATTATTTATCTACAACACTGCAGATGTGTAATTAAGAGTTTAATCAGTGACCTCAGATCAATTTACAAAAACATCAAAGACTAAATGCTCATGCTAATCCATCCGTGTGTGTGTGTGTGTGTGTGTTTACTGTTCATATTGATATAAAAGGACGTGCATGTAAGATGATATCTGCACAACACACCCAGTTTTATTTACAAGCCTGATTAAAATAAACAGATGAACAGAAGCATAATCTAATCACACACACACACACACACACACACACACACACACACACACACACAGACACACACAGACAATTAATTTTCTAATAAAATTAAAAGAATAGGGGAGATAAAGAGAGAGAGAGAATAATAGACAGACAAACAAAATAAGTGAGAGTGAGAGAGACAGAAAAGAAGACAGACAGAAAGAAAGAAAGAAAGAAAGAAAGAAAGAAAGAAAGAAGAAAGAAAGAGAGAAAGAATAGAGACTCTGTTGGAAAAAGAGTGGATCAAAGCAGAAGATCAGGAAGCTGAATCAGGAGATGAAGAATTCATGAGCAGTGTGTGTGTGTGTGTGTGTGTGTGTGTCTGTGGGGAGGGTCGTGTGGTCATGGTTGTGTGGGTGTAAAAATGAGACTGTAATGAAGTCTAAGCAGATGTAAATAACTGAGAATATTCTTTAGTAAGCATCTTTATGTAATCTGTGACTCTCAGTCTAGCCCAACCCATATTCTTACTTCACTCTCGGTCTAGTTCCAGCCCAAGTCCACCTTCTTTCTCAGTCTAACCCCACCCTCAGTCCAACTTCTCTCTCGGGCTAGCCCCACCCCAGTATAACTTCACTTTTAGAATAGCGCCACCCTCAGTCTAACTTCAATAGCAGTCTAGTCCCGCTCCCAGTCTCAGTATACTCTCAGTATTACCCTATATTTAGTCTAGCCCCAAACCCAGTTTAACTTCAATCTCAGTCTTAGTATACTTACAGTATAACCCTACCTTTAATTTATCGCCACCCTCAGTCTAACTTTACTTTAAGTCTGGCCCCAGCCTTAGTTTAACTTTGGTTCAGTTTATTTCTGCCCTTGTTGTATTGCTGCCCTTAATCTAGCCTTTTCTTTAGTCGAACCGCAGCCTCAGTCTAGCCCTGCCCCTGGTAGAGCTGTTTCAGTGAGCAGTGTTCGGTGTTCTTCTCCTGTGAGTGAGGGTTATTTTAGTTGTTTGTTTTTTTTTAGGAAATTTAAATGTTCCTGTAGTCTAAGCATCACGTCTCCAATGTCTAATGTTTATGTCCAACCTCAGAGACATGATGTTGTTTTATTATTCGAGTCAAATGGTCCATTCCGACCTATTCACTTCGGCGAGAAAAAAACAGATTAGAAATGAGAAATTACAGAAATGGAGTGCACCGGCGCTTGATCTGTCCTCTCGGGGATCCAGTGATTTGTCTCAAACATGCAACAGAAATGAAAATCTGAATCATGAAGAAATTTAAACCAGCTGGCAGTCGCGCTGTTAACCTTCTGACGCTATTTTATTCTTCAGCAGCGTCAACATTATTATCCGAACTCATAACTACTCCGTACTCAGCAGCTGCGCCGTTTTCATCTTTCGCTTTATTTCTGCACTTGCGGGTGTCACGAGTGTCACGAAGCACACACACATTCACCACATTCCTGCAGAGATGTCCCATCAGTGTGACTGCACTCAGAGACTCCGCCCACTGAACCGGCGCTACTCTCAGCACTGCACTGCTCCACCCACTGTACCTCCACACCTGTATTAACCATCTTTGAGTCTTGATGTCCCACTAGTGGAATGTAGTCAGTGCCAGCAAGTCCTTCTCTGAGGCCTAGACACTATAAGAAGCTGACCTACATTTACAACCTAAATTCTAATACTTGTTCTATTAGATTGTATTCATTTATTCTCAACAGTTTATTCACATTATTTTATAGTTTCTCTCGTCTGCACGGCTGCCAGTATGTGTATATGGATGTTAGATTTTTTTGTCCAATCAGATTTCAGTTTCTATGTGTTGCCATGTTAATCTAATCTGCCAAAGCCTCCAGAATCAGTAGTGCTGCCCATGTAACTTAGTAGTGGCAGATTGCTAATTGGTTAATATTTCTTTTCCCTGCTAGCTGGCGTACAATGACGTCAGCATTTTTCCGTCCTTTAAATGGTTAATCAGAGTAAAACTCTTTCGGCCTAGTTCAGAATCAGAAAGAATCAGAATCAGAAAGCGCTTTATTGTTTATTAAACAGGTAGGTTTGCACTTACAAGGAATTTGTTTTGGTGACAGAAGCTTTCAGTTGCTCATTTTTAAGTAAGATAGAAATTGAAACGTAAGAACAAAAAAGAGAGTAAAAGGTTATTGCACATTTTTCTATGAACAATAATAGAGTATTATTGCTCAGAGAAGTATGGTTAGCAAAACGCGTCTGTACAGTTAAATTAGAATTTTCACACCTACAATGGCTGACGGAGGAGGAGAAATTAACTTGGTCTCGGACATACTTAAAAAAAGGCGGACTTTTTTGGAAAAAAAGAAATCGGGAGGGAAGGACGACTAACCCTGAAGATCACAAGCTTGTGACAACCGATAACTCTGGCTTACGGCCTTTAAATACAGTGCCTTGAAAAAGTATTTATACCCCTTGAATTTTTGTTACATACTGAAATGTATTTTATTGAGATTTTATGTGACAGACCAACACAAAGTAGCCATAATTGTGAAGTGGAACAAAAATGATATTTGGTTTTCGAAATTTTAAGCATATAAAAATCTGTGTGCATTTGCGCCCCCCCCTAAATAACCCCTAAATAAAATCCAGTGCAATCAATTGCCCTCAGAATTCACCTAATTACCTAATAGAGTCCAACTGTGTGTAATTTAGTCTCGGTATAAATACACCTAATGTACATGTCACAAATACTATATAGTGTACATTTAGTGTGCATAATATCCCCTACACTCTACACTGAAGAAGGAAGCTAAATTTTTAACACATCATAAATAAAGTGAAGTGTTTATTACATCGATGTAATAGGGCTAGGGTTACTGGAGTACATTCTTAGTTTTAAATATAGTTCACTTTAAAAGGTGGAGGATTCAGTGGTTATACTGCACTGTGTTAAGTGTAATAATGAAGTCTACTTAAGGCCCAAAGCGCACTAGGTGAAGGAGTGAATGATATCAACCCCACCATAATGTGAGTCGTTTGGGATGCAACCAGGAGTAGTTCAAAAATTCAAAAAGTGCACTTGTCTGTGGAGTAGAACACTAAACAGATCAGGAATGTGTTTAATTGATGACTATGTGGTGACTGCACATACACAAATTGTGCTGTCTCGTCATCACGTTAGTGTCTAATTGTTTTAGATATTAACAAATTCCTCAATTATGGCTTTGTTTGTTTTCCTGCTTGTGATAACAGGAGACGTTTGCACATTATCTGGCTAACAACTGGAACACACACACACACACATTCACACACACACACACACAAACAGCTGGTTCTATTAGTTGCCTGCTATCGAATTGTGTTATTTACCTCATCATGGTGTTAATATTAGACGTTCTGATGAAAGTGTTAGAAAATGTTAAAATACGCTGTATAAAACAAAACCTGCTTTAGGATTATAATCAGTAAACACCAAACACACATACACACATACTTAAAGCTAAAAATAAACAGTGTGTGTACACTTTACACATGTGTCAGAGTTAAACACACGGATGGAAGTGAGAGGACAGCAGTCACTCTGATTAGAGCTCATCAGAGGAAGTTGTTTCTCCCAGCAGGTAGTCCTTGCACACACACACACACACACACACACACACACACACACATCTCTGCCTGTGCATTTAAGCTTTTAAATAACTCATTCGGTTTTTCTCTTCAGTGAACCACTATACCTCAACTAAATGATGGAGCATGTCCTCTGTACCTTATTTAAATGAAGGGGCATGGCCCCTTTACCTCATTTGAATGATGGGGCATGGCCTCTGTACCTTATTTAAATGAAGGGGCATGGCCCCTTTACCTCATTTGAATGATGGGGCATGTCCTCTGTACCTCATCTAAATGAAGGGGCATGGCCTTTTGTACCTAATCTCACTGATGGGGCATGTCCTCTGTACCTCATTTAAATGAAGGGGCATGTCCTCTGTACCTCATCTAAATTATGGGGCATGGCCTCTGTACCTTATCTAAATGATGGGGCATGGCCTCTGTACCTTATCTAAATGATGGGGCATGTTCTGTGTACCTCATCTCAATGAAGGGGCATGCCTCTTTACCTCATTTGAATGATGGGGCATGGCCTCTGTATCTCATCTAAATAAAGGGGCTTGGCCTTTTGTACCTAATCTCACTGATGGGGCATGTCCTCTGTACCTCATTTAAATGAAGGGGCATGTCCTCTGTACCTCATCTCAATGAAGGGGCATGGCCTCTCTACCTCATATAAATAATGGGGAATGGCCTCTGTAACTCATCCAAATGATAAGACATGCTCCTGTACATCATCTAAATGATGGGGCATGTCCTGTGTACCTCATCTCAATGATTAGGCATGACCTCGGTAATACGATCTTTGTAAAGGGGGCATGGCCTCTGCAATTCGGTCTCAGTAAAGAGCGTGTTGCCTTGTCAGTAATACCAGAGTTAAATTTTTTAATTTGTCCATGGGAGGTGTCTGGGGAGCTAGCGCAGTAGGTCAATTGTTGTAGTGCTAACTGGAAATTTGTGTGTACATTTCACCGCCAGGCAACCACTGCTGGGTCCCTGAGCAAGACCCTTTAACCCTCTACTGCCTAGTTGATTACAACCCAAAATTCCAGAAAAGTTGTTTTTTAAAGCTAAATAAAATGAAAAGCAGAAGACTTTCAAATCACATAAGCCACAATTATAACTGTTAAAAATAACGATTTTATGCACAAAATGAGCTCATGTCAAATCTGATGCCTGCTACAGGTCCCAAAATAGTTGGGACGGGGCATGTTTACCATAGTGTAGCTTTTCCTATTCTTTTTAAAACAGTTTTAACATGTCTGGGCATCGAGTTATGAGTTTCTGGATTTCATAGACTGCATGTGGGTCAATTCAGCACCCAAATTCTTCTACTCTGAAGCCATGCTGTTGTAATAGCTGCACTACGTGGTTTTGCACTTTCCGGCTGAAATACATTGAAGGTCTTCTCTGAAATAGATTCTAGTCTGGAGGGGAGCACATGTTGCTCTTAAACTATTATATACCTTTCAGCATTTATTGTCACTTCCAAAACATGCAAACTGCCCATACTGTGTGCACTTATACACCCCCATACCATCGGAGGTGCTGGCTTTTGAACTGAACACTGATAACACACTGGAAGGTCTCCCTTCTCTTTAGCTCGAAGGACACAGCGTCTGTAATTTCCAACAAGAATGTCAAAATTTGGACTCATCTGACCATAGAACACTTTCCCACTCTGAACCAGTCCCTTTTAAATGAGTCTTGGCTCACAGGATACGACAGCACTTCTGTACACATATGGGGTTCTTTTGTATGATAGAGCTTTAGTTGGGGTGTTTAGCAACAGTGGTTTCTAAAAGTATTCCTGGGCCCATTTAAAAATGTCAATCACAGAATCATGCCAATGAGTTATTCAGTAGCGTCTGAGGGACCGAAGACCACGGGCATTAAACAAAGGTCTTCGGCCTTGTCCATTACACACAGAGCTATAATAAGAGAATTGTACTACAGCATAGTTTAGTTTAGTTTATAGCATTTGGCAGACGTCCTTATCCAGAGCGACTTACATTTACATCATTTTATACAACTGAGCAATTGGGGGTTAAGGGCCTTGCTCAGGAGCCCAGTAGTGGTGACTTGGTGGAGCTGGGAATCGAACCCACAATCTTTGAGCCACCACTTCCCTGTATTATAGCTAAACATGTTACAAACCTGATGTCAATTAACTTAATTTTTTCCTAAAAGTTTTTCCAGCTGAATCTTTTAAAATTTATTGCTTTTTCAACCCCTTTGTTGCCCCCGTGGCAATTATTTTTAGACCTGGAGCACGCATCAGATTTTAAATAAAATCATTTTCTGCATAAAGGTGTAAAATCAGTTTAAACATTTCGATTGTAAATAAAATTTTGGCTTACATGATTGGTTTTTTATTTAATTCAAATTTAAAAAATGTTGATCTGTATAAGATTTATGCCAAATGTAAATGTCTTGGCTGAATAATTGTGTTTTTTGAGGTGTGTGTGTGTGTGTTTTGTGTGCCCGTGTCTCCATCTTTATTCTGACACCATTTGAACTCAGGTGGCCATCATGTCTCAGCCTTAGGGTTCTGCAGTCCTGTGTGTGGTACCATCTGTACCTCAATGGGCGCATGTGTGTGTTTGTGTGTGTGTGTGTGGTTTAACAAGAGATGATGATGATAATGGCAGTGCTGCTGCTGATGGTAAGGGTTTTTGTCTCATCTGTTCCTTTTTCTTTCTGGCGCTCTGTGATTATGCTGTAGGTGCGCCCTCTGGTGGTGAGGCTGCACTGCACACCTTGTGATAATAAGGGTCCTGAGCAATAAACTAAACTAAATTTTATGGATGTAAGTAGCGTCATCTCAATCCTACTGAAAGTGTGTAGCCTTACAGCGAAAACCAGTGCTAACAGCACAGGAACCTCTTACACACACACACACAGACACACACCAATCTGCAGCTCGATAACTTCATTCAGCAAGAGATGATAATGTTGTTTAAACACAATTTAATCTCCTGAATATAATTTCAGCATCTCAGTGATGATGCACTTCATTTAAGCGCTCGCCTGTCAGAGTCGCTGTGGATTCAATAAACACTGTTTTAATAAGCGCTGATTTTGTCTGTGTGTGTATTTGTGTGTTGTGGTGTTTGTTGATCTGTCAGTGTCAATCCTCACAACTCTAATACACATGAGTAAATGAAATTCTCATAAATAAAACATACTGCTGAGATAAAATATGATCACCCTATGTGTGTGTGTGTGTGTGTGTGTGTGTGTGTGTGTGAGTGTGGTGAGAGAGAGCGAGAGAGAGAGAGAGAGAGAGAGAGAGAGAGAGAGAGAGAGAGAGAGAGCAGATGGTGTGTTGGGTGCCAATACTTTTACTCAACAATTTCACATCACACTTTATTCTACTTTGGTTTCTGGCCTTTTTTAAATCTTTTTTTATTTCTAAAATTAATTATAAACACACACACACACACACACACACACACACACACACACACACTGAAAGCCAGGGCCAGATGCTCTTATGCCAGGCTAATTACTAAAACTTGTTTTAGGGCCAAGCAACCATCTGCCAATAACACACACACACACACACACACACACACACACACACACACACACACACACACACACACACACACACATGCTCACACACTTGAACACACCTAGGGCAAAAGACAAGATTAATGAGCAGATGCATTTGTCATTACAACCTACAGTCACACACACACACACACACACAGACTGGCAGGTAATGCAACCAATGACATTACGTTTTGTGTCGTGTCATGTTCAGGGGCGTGGCCCCTCAGTAACAGATCGGTAAGTATTGGGTAAAACTTTTAAGAATTCAGCATTTATTCGATCCTGATTAATGCTTATTGCCCCCATGCTTAGTTTTTTGGACACACGGCTTCGGGGTTGTTTCTGATTGGACCTTTAAACAATACGACACACACATCTCCCAGGAAATTCTGTACACTCCAACCAATCAGATGACTCCAGTGTCCAGTTTCCAGTTAAGTGTGTCGTCTGCATCAGATGTTTAGCCAGCCGTCCATATGGGTGTGACGTCTGAGGCTGAGACTATACCTCTAATAATGGGGAGCATCAGAGCATTCTAACAGCACACTTGTCTCCAGTTACAGATAGACAGGGAGACAGACAGAGAAACAAACAGGCAGGCGGCTAAAGAGACATGCAAAAAGACAGAGAAATAATCAGCCATGCAGAGACAGACAGACAGGAAGAGAAACAGACAGATAGGCAGACAAAGAGACCGAAAGGCAGAGAGACAAATAGAGAGACAGACAGACAGAATAACAAACAGGCAGGTACAGAGACAGACAGACAGGCAGGCAGGTAGAAGACAGACAGAGAGACTGACAGGTATGAAGATCCGGGTGAGTGGATATAGCTGTAAGAGGAGTGTCTCAGTGGATCTGAAGGTCACAGCGTGTTTGGATCACAGCCCATCATCCACTCAGTGTTCCCTGTAGAGGTGTGAGTTGAGCTGTCTGATCACACACACCTCACACACACTCTCACAAACTGTCACACACTGCACCAGGTCCAACGGTGTAACTGCCAAAGGCACAGAGTGGCGTTAATATTGCACCCTAAACATTTGCCTTCAACACCTTCTAAATTTAAACACTGAGTGGACTGGGACGGAGCACTCAGACACACACACACACATACACACACCCTCAGGCGCTACAATAAGCCTGCAGTCATCTGAACAGGAAACAAGAAGCAACCACCCCTCTGTGCGTGTGTTTGTGTGTAGTTCCTGTCCCCTACAATATGGGCGGAGCCATGCTGCCTCACATTGAGTTACTCACAGCCTTTGCTATATGTGTTTGTGTGTGTGTGTTTATGTGTGTGTTCTAGCTTTAATCAGCAGGATCTCTAGTGCTGCTCAGCACCATCTGCACTGTTAAGCTCTCCCACTTTCTTTTTCTATCCGAACACATACATGCACACACACACACACACACACACACAAACATACACACATATTTTACTATATACAGACAGTGTGCACTACACACGCTGTTCCATTAATCTCTTAAAGTGTCTGTTTCCCATCCTGTGTTTGTGTGTCGTATTTGAGCTTTAGATCAGATTTATAATGGCTCTAAATAAATCAGTTAAAAATAAATATGTTATTTTAAAAAAAAACATGTTTTATTGATTTAGATTTTGGATAGAACAGAGCTTTCATCTTTTATTTCCTTTTCTTTGCAAGAAGCACAGACACACACACACACACACACACACAGAATTTTACAGTCAACTTTGTGTGTGTGCTTCCTCATTAGCAGTAGCATCATGTTCAGAGCTTCAAAGGTCTCTGTAACGAGCTCTGATTGGGACACTGATGAAGTGCTGGGCACACACACACATACACACACACACACACACCACACATGCACACACAGAGCATGTTTCATCTTTAATCCATTCCTTAAATCTGCTCTGTAATCCACCTTCACACTTCTGGAGACTCACTAATGCAGATCTGATAGACCCTAGGGTCTGAAACTCAAACACTCGACTCTTCAGCACTTTAACTCAAACAATTGACTCCTCAAAACCATAGTCTCACTAGACTCTTCAGCACTTCATGCGAAACACTTGACTCTTCAGCACTTTAACTCAAACACCTGACTCTTTAGAACACAAGACTTACTAGACTCTTCGGCACTTCACCTGAAACACTTGACTCTGCTTTAGAGAACACTCTTACTAGACTCCCACAACAGACACTTTAACTTGACCCCTAGGGTCTCTTCACACTTAAGAAACACTCGACTCTTCAGCCCACTCACTCACCTGACTCTTTAAACACAATACTTACTAACTCTTCACACTCACCTGAAAACTTCGTCTGACTGTCACTTCAGCTTGTTAACTCAAACACTCGACTCTTCAGCACTTCAACTCAAACACCTGACTGTTTAGAACACAAGACTTACTAGACTCTTCGGCACTTCACCTAAAACACTCGACTCTTTAGAACACAATACTCACTAGACTCTTCAGCACTTTAACTTGAACACCTAGGGTGCTCTTCAGCACTTTTAGCCAAACACTCGACTCTTCAGCACTTTACCTCAAACACCTGACTCTTTAGAACACAATACTTACTAGACTCTACAGCACTTTAACTTGAACACTCGACTCTTTAGAACACAATACTCACTAGACTCTTCAGCACTTCACCCGAAACACTCGACTCTTCAGAACACTAGACTCACTGAACTTTTCAGAACTTCACCTGAAACACTCAACTCTTTAGCACTTTAGCTAAAGCACTAGAACCTTCAGCACCTCCACCCAAATTTTCTACTCTTTAGAATTTTAACTAAAACACTCGACTCTAGAACTAAAACACCTGAATCTTTAGCACTGCGACTCAATCAACTTAATTCATCTCAAATACTTTACTCTCCAGCATTTTAAGTCAAACACTTTACTCTCCAGCATTTCTACCTTTGACATTTCAGCTTTAAATTCAATCACTCCCCTCTTTAGCAATTTAATTCAAACACCATACTCTTCAAAACTTTAACTTAACACTTGAGTCTTTAGCACTTTAACTCAAATACTTAATCCTTTAAAAATGTAACTGTCAACTTTTCAGTAACTTTAACCGAATATTCAGTACTGTAACGCGAACACTAACCTCCTTATAGCACTGTAACTTAATCACTCGACACTTTGGCATTTGAACACAAACACTTGACTCTTCAGATCTTTAACTCAAACACTTGATTCTTCAGTGCTTTAACTCAAACACTCGACTTTTCAGCACTTTATGAAACTCGAGTTTACAGCACAGTCAATTGTTTGATTTAATATTCTAAAGGGTCGAGTGTTTAATTTAATGTTCAAAAGAGTGTTTGATTTAATGTTCTGAAGAGTCGAGTGTTTAATTTAATGTTCTGAAGAGTCGAGTGTTTTTAAGATTTCTGTTATGTTTTGATTCTAAAGAGTCGAGTGTTTAATTTAATGTTCTGAAGAGTCGAGTGTTTAATTTAATGTTCTGAAGAGTCGAGTGTTTAATTTAATGTTCTAAAGAGTCGAGTGTTTAATTTAATGTTAATAGTTCTTGAATTATGTTCTGAGTTGTTTGAAGAGTTAATTTAATGTTCTGAAGAGTCGAGTGTTTGAAGTTTGAGTTTCGAGTGAGTTGTTTAATTTAATTTCTAAGTTTAGTTCTGAAGATCTGAGTTGTTTGGGATAATCTGAAGAGTCTGAAGAGTCGAGTGAGTTTGTTTATTTAATTTAAGTTCTAAAGAGTCGAGTGTTTGATTTAATGTTCTGAAGAGTTGAGTGTTTGATTTAATGTTCTGAAGAGTCGAGTGTTTGATTTAATGTTCTGAAGAGTCGAGTGTTTGATTTAATGTTCTGAGAGGAGTGAGTGTTTGATTTATGTGCATTTAATGTTCTTCTGAAGAGTCGAGTGTTTGATTTAATCTTCTGAAGAGTCAAGTGTTTGATTTAAAGTGCTGAAAAGTTGACATTTTAAACCTATTACTCCTGCAGTCGATTGGAAGGCTGCTCCAGAGCATACTAATATAGTGTGTGTGTGTGGGGGGGGGGGCAAATAAACTGTGTGTGTGTTTGTGTGTGAGAGAGAAAGACTGTCTGTTAGCTGCTTTTTAATATCCATTAATATTCATACCAGTAGCAGTGATTTTACTAAGTGTGTGTTAATCGAGTTTCAGACACACTTATGTGATAAAATGTCATCAGTTAAAACACTGGAGTCAACGTGTGTGGTGTGTGTGTATTGGTTAATAATGATATTTCATATGTTTACTTTGGCATTAGGAACGTCAGGTTCCAGCTAAAGTGTTGTACATGCAGCTGAACACATTACAGTTTGTGTGTGTGACAGCACAAGCTACAGACATGCTACAGACACACCCACTACCGAACAGCAGTGAATCTACGCTGTAGTGTGTGTGTTTTTCCTTTAGTAGTAGTGTGTTTACTCCCTTACCCACATGTCCCCCGAGTTTTACAAAACACTAAGGAGGAAATAAAATATATCTGTTATGTTCACACACACACACACACTGATAACATCTTAATTAACCCCCCCTCCACACACACACACACCTCTCTTCCATTAGTATTCCCCACACACGCACACATCTTTAATTATCACACACACAGGAGGTGTTAAAAGATCCAACAAGGAGCTTTAACCAAAACACACACACTCTAAGGCTCCTGTTTACTGCTAGGGTGTTAGAGGCTGAGATTTTTTCTGAAATCCCGTGGGTTACGGGACTTCCAGAGGAAGGGATGTGAAATCACTATCAATTACGTAATTGGAACAGGACAGGAAAAAATGTCAGCGGGTGTAAGCGGGACAGGGAACTGTAATAATTTAATGATACCCTTTATACACAAATATAAATGTTATATTAATGACCTCAGTGGCGTAGAGTGGACTTTCAATCAAGGCCTTCTGTAGGCAACTGTAAACCACATGCACACATCCACACATCTTACACATCCCTGTTATTGCTACAGCTACATGTTGGTGGAGCTGTTAAAGTAAAGTTCAAAGCCAGAATTATTCCATGTCCCTTTAAAATTTATTGATTATTTAACTTTAAAATAGTGCACAAACATTTAACTTTTAAATGTAACTTTTATACCTGATAAATTCCCAACAAATGCAGGGGTATCTCTAAGCACACTGCTATACCCAGAGGGCGGGCTGTCACTGAACTTCAAACTTTAATTGGCTGATGGTTCTGTCGCTAATAATTTAGATATAAGTTCTTTCAACAAAAGGTTTGATATAAGATAGAAGATTGAGATAAGATATTCCAGATCAACCTCAAAAAAATAGGCCATTTTGTGGATATTACACTAATGAAAATAATAACGAAACAATCAAGAAAATCCTCTATTTACAATTTTTTTAAAGGAGCAGTAAAAAAGGCCCTTCTGGCCCTGAAAAACTTTGATTTAATGAACTAATGGTTGGGGGAGGTCATTTATTAAATCTGATTGTCTGTTAATTAATCATTGGTTTTTTTTGTGGTTTAAAAACACACAGTACATACAGTACATCTCTGCATATAACATACACACTAAAATTATTTCAGCTAGAATTAAGGGGAAAGTGTACAAGACATTGGTGAGACCCGCTATGATGTATGGTTTAGAGACAGTGACGCTGAGGAGGAGACAGGTGGAAGCGCTGGAAGTAGCAGAGCTGAAGATGTTGAGGTTTTCTTTCAGAGTGACGAGATTGGACAGGATTAGGAACGAGTTCATCAGGGGGACGGCTCATGTTTTGGGGAAAAAGTTAGGGAAGCCAGGGGCAGTGGTGGCTCAAGGTGGTTAAGGTGCTGATTTGCTGATCTGAAGACCAGAAACACCTGGGTTTAAGCCCCACCACCGGCAAGCCAACCACTGTTGGGTCCTTGAGAAAGACCCTTAACCCTTCCTGCTCCAGGGTCGTGGTATCATAGCTGACCCTGCACTCAGCTGTGACCCCAACTTACTAAGATGGAATATGCGAAAAACACTGCATTTCATGGGCTCTGTACACGTACCTTGCACAATGACAATAAAGTTGAATATTTATTTATTTTATTTATATTTAAGGTGGTTAGGACATGTACAGAGGAGGGATAGTGAATATATCGCTAGGAGGATGTTGGAAATGAAGCTACCAGGCAGAAGGTAAAGAGGAAGACCAGAGAGGAGGTATATGGATGCGATAAACGAGGACATGAAGTTAGTGGGTGTAAGTGAAGAGGATGTAGACAATAGCGTTAGGTGGAGACAGATGATTCGCTGTGGCGACCCCTAAAAGGGAACAGCCGAAAGGAGAAAAAGTCGTCTGTTAATTTGAATCATTGTTTTTTTTTTTAAGGTTTAAAGACACACAGTACATACAGTACGGCTCTGTATATAACATACACACTATCTGCATACGTATATGTGAAATATATACATCATCTGCTACGCAGGTGAGTAAACATCAGTACAACATCAGACAATTCTGGAATTAACAGACTTTGTTAGTGGTGGCTCAAATGATTAAGGTGCTAAGTTGTTAATCTGAAGACCAGAAACACCTGGGTTCAAGCCCTACCACCGGCAAGCCAACCTCTGTTGGGTCCTTGAGCAAGACCGTTACCCAGGGGCGCTGTATCATAGCTGACACTGTCGCTCTGACCCCAACTTACTAAGATGGGATATGCGAAAAACACTGCATTTCATTGGCTCCCTGCATGTACCTTGGACAGTGACAATGAAGTTGAATATTTATTTATTTATTTATTTTTTCGCTATGCGTGAATGTATCAGTATTCTATTCGGACACTACCCCTCTGGTCTGTTAAAATCCCATGCGGGACTGCTAAATCGAAGTTTCTCTCTATTTGAATTTTTAACCTAATTTTAGTAGCCCTGACTTTTTATTCTCTCCCTCTGCTGTCTTTGGCGTGGCTGATTAAGTGAATGACGGGATGCTCCACACCGATAAAAATTGGTGATGATAATGCACCAAGTTACTTTGCCAATAAAAATAATATAACAATTAATATAAGAGAAGAAGAAGACTTCCCTATTCACTATGGAGGTGCAAAAATTCATAATCAAAACGAAAGCTACAGCCATAAATTGTTCTACGAATCTCACAGGACTGAAGAAAATCATGAATAATCACAGGATTGGGATGAGTTGGGATAGTTTTTTTCGTGGGGTTGGGATGGGACAGGATTTTTTTGTGGGACTGGGACAAAAAAGGTTTGAAAATCTATTCCCGTGTTACATTTATGGCATTTGGCAGATGGCCTTATTCAGAGTGACTCACATTAATCTATTTTAATCTATTTGATAAAATACACACACACACACACACACACACACATATATATACTACCCTTGGGTGTGTGTGTGTGCGTCTGTACATTGTGCAGAGATTGCAAACAGGTGTTTTTGTGTAAGAGAGAGTTGTATATGTGCATTTATTGTGCATATGATCTGTCTATTGTAGACATGAATAATGAGCATGTGCTGATGTACACTGTGTGTGTGTGTGTGTGTGTGTGTGTGTGTGTGTGAGAGAGAGAGAGAGAGAGAGAGAGAGATCAGCAGGTGGCATTAAGGTCATTGTTGCATTTCAGATGTCACACTTATTATGGCACAATTATTAACGTAAGAACCCTGTGTGTGTGTGTGTGTGTGTGTGTGTGTGTGTGTGTGTGTGTGTGTGTGTGTGTGTGTGTGTGTGTGTTTTCATTCCACTACTTTCTGCTTTTAAATCAAACGCAGAAAACATAACTCATACAGTTCTGTATTTGTGCCAATTACTGAGTGCTGTTTGTGTATAATTTTTTAAGTGCTTCCTCTGTTTAATGTAGAGAGCAGATGGGTCCGACACACTCCTTCTGCAGTTACAACACACACACACACACACACACACACACACACACACACACACACACACACACACACACACAGGGAGTGAAGCTCTGCCATATGGATCTACATACACTATATGGTCATAAGTTATAAGTCATGAGGTTATAACCCCTTGACCATCACACCCATGTGCACTCTGGTGAACATCTCACTCCAGATTTTACCTCACTTTTCCTCCTAGAATCATCTCCAGCCTTCTGTGCAGGGTTTCTACTAGATTTGGGGTTTTTGATCATTTAGTCACAATAGAATTAGTGAGATCAGACACTAATGTTGGGTGAGGAGGTCTGGGGTGCATTTGGGGTTCCAGTTCATTCCAAAGGTGTTCAGCTTAAAGGTGTTATAGGTGAGTTTGAAGTTCTTCCACTCCAACCGAAACACAGCATGTCTTTATGGATCCCAGGGACTTTGTGCACAGGGACATTGTATTGCCGAAACAGTGTTTCACAGTCTCTTGGCTCCAGCAAAGGAAGAATGAAATTATGATGCAACATACAGAGACGCTCTATAAACCCGTGTGACTCAGAACTTTAACGTCTTTTTAAAATGTACTAGGGTCTATCTTTCAATAGAACTGACAGGATATTTCATTGAATATGATCATAATATTTGAAAACACACACACACACACACACACACACACACACACACACACACACACACAGTCCAAGGCCTTTTCTTTTCTTACCCTATTTCTAATCTGTGCTGAAATTATCTCATAGAAATGGCTATAAAAGCACTTAACATGCACTAATGCAACACACACACACACATACACACACACACACACACGGCCAAGGCCATTTTAGCTGAATGGAGCTTTTAGAGAGAATGATTCATCTGATATCTGACACACATTTCCATCATCTGATATTCTGTGTAATGTTCTGAAGAAAACATGACTTCATCCAGGGCTTCTGTCTGAACGCAGGAGACACTTCCATTTTTTAAGGAGTTTGAATTATGAACATGTTAAAAATCCATACAACCACCCACCCACCCACACACACACACACACCCACACACACACACAAACACACACACACACACTCGTCTCATCTGCTGATCTTAACCACAAATATTTTTTGTGTTTATTCCTAATATTACTTCAGTTCCAAAATCTTCAGAGAAGCATGTTCTCTCTCTCTCTCTCTCTCTCTCTCTCTCTCTCTCTCTCTCTCTCTCTCTCTCTCAATTTCTCTCTCTCTCTCTCTCTCTCTCTCTCTCTCTCTCTCTCTTTCAATCTCTCTCTTTCTCTCTCTGTCTCTCTCTCTCTCTCTCTCTCTCTCTCTCTCTCTCTCTCTCTCTCTCTCTCTTTCCCTCTCTCTCTTTCTCTCTCTCTTTCTCTCTCTCTCTTTCAATCTCTCTCTCTCTCTCTCTCTCTCTCTCTCTCTCTCTGTCTCTCTCCTTTTCTCTTTCTCTCTTGCTGTCACTCGCTTGTTGATTCTGAGGTGTATTGCAGTGCGGAATAAGTCTGAATCTGTGTGTGTGTGTGTGTGTGTGTGTGTGTGTGTGTGTGTGTTTAAGCATTGAGCTCCTCTGACATTTTGATGAAATCTGACAAGAAATTACTGCCTCAGAATCTTGATGAAATACACACAGGGGAAGAGAGTCAGACAAACACACAGAAAGCAATATTCCAACAATTTGCATAGATACACACACACACACAGACACACACACAAACACAAACACACACAAAGAGTGTTGTCCTCGAGTCATGATGTTTGGTGTTTGTCATAAACTGAATAATATGTACTGAGCAGCAGCAAATGAGATTTATTTGAAACAAAATAAAATAACTTCACCACAGCCACTATTATCCTCCTCCATACTCCACCATACTCCACCATCCACCACCAGACACCATACCACAACCATACTCCACCATCCACCACCAGACACCATACCACAACCATACTCTACCATCCACCACCAGACACCATACCACAACCATACTCCATTAGACACCACCAAACACCATCCTCCACCAGACACCACACCAAACACCGCCAAACAACATCCTTCACCACACACCACACCACAACCATCCTCCACCAGACACCACCAAACAACATCCTTCACCACACACCACACCATAACTATACTCCACCAGACACCACCAAACAACATCCTTCACCACACCACATACCACACCACAACTATACTCCACCAGACACCATCAAACAACATCCTCCACCACACCACATACCACACCACAACTATACTCCACCAGACACCATCAAACAACATCCTCCACCACAACACCACATCACAACTATACTCCACCAGACACCACCAAACAACATCCTTCACCACACACCACACCACAACTATACTCCATCAGACACCACCAAACACCATCCTCCACCAGACACCACACCAAACATCATCCTCCACCAGACACTACCAAACACAATTTTTTACCATCCACCACCAGACACCACACCACAACTATACTCCACCAGACACCACCTAACAACATCCTTCATCACACACCACACCACAACCATACTCCACCAGACACCACCAAACAACATCCTTCATCACACACCACACCACAACCATACTCCACCAGACACCACCAAACAACATCCTTCACCACACACCACACCACAACTATACTCCACCAGACACCACCAAACAACATCCTCCACCACAACACCACACCACAACTATACTCCACCAGACACCACCAAACAACATCCTTCACCACACACCACACCACAACTATACTCCATCAGACACCACCAAACACCATCCTCCACCAGACACCACACCAAACATCATCCTCCACCAGACACTACCAAACACAATTTTTTACCATCCACCACCAGACACCACACCACAACTATACTCCACCAGACACCACCTAACAACATCCTATCACACACCACACCACAACCTACCCACATACACCACCAAACAACATCCTTCATCACACACCACACCACAACCATACTCCACCAGACACCACCAAACAACATCCTTCATCACACACCACACCATGACTATACTCCACCAGACACCACCAAACAACATCCTTCACCACACACCACACCACAACTATACTCCACCAGACACCACCCTCCACTATTCAAGGTGATCATGGGGAATGGCCATAATTATTTTTTAAGGTATGCAGTCATCCAAATATTGAATTTATGTTAACAAATTATGGGCCAGGCTCATTATCACAATTTGAAATGTGGGTTAGGGTTAGTGAGAGACAACTGGATTGCAGGAAAAAGAAGGTGTAAAGATAAGTAAACGTAACAAGTATGATAAAGTAGATTGGGCTGCTTTTACTATGTGGCAAACAGAAGCGCAGCGTAGGCTCCGAAAAATAAAAAACTCAGCACATAAAAATCATCATACTAACACCTCAGTTCAGTCTGTTTTTTCAAACCTGGACCTGGATAGTACAACACCTCGTCTCCCTCCTCAAAGGCCTTCACAAGCACAGCCAGCACAGATCAGGCATGCTGCTCAGCCACAACATGAAATACTGCCTCCGTATAACGACGGCCAGACCCTTCCTGTTGCTTCACACACAACAGTGTCTAGATGGACAAGATCCCAGGTACAATCTGCAGCTGCTGGAATGTTTGATATGGATTCAACAGAGAATTCTCATTCGATTTATCCGAACCTCACATATCCGTCTCCAGCGCCACTGAAAGGTGACATTTTAGAGACACTCAGACACACTTCCTCGACAAGATCTGGCTACAATCAGACATGAGACTTTTTAGTGTGCAATGGTGGAGGTAGCTGGGACAGAAAACCAGCCAATTGTTTATCGACCGTGGGTTATGAGCAATAATGAGGATGCACAAACATAAACAGCTGTCTGATCCACGAAAAGAGTAAAGCTAGGTGAAAAATTGCCAACTTCATACTAGTTGAGACGTTTGATGATGCGGAAGTTGTCGCTGGACATATATAAACTTCAGTATATATGCATGGCCTGAGAACAACGGGCAGATGAGTGAGACCGACTGGGGGCATGCGAACAATGTGCGATATAGAGACATGATTACAGCTGTTTGGGAGGCTGGGGTGAGACCTTTTCCAGTTAAGATGGACATGACTAAGATCTCAATGTGCAAACAGCAAGATGGAAAGACTAAAAGACTTGGTCATATTGGCAGAAGTTCATGATGCACACAGTGGATTGCAATGTCCTGATGACATAAATCATGAACCAGTGGGTGCTCACTTGAGAAAAAGTTTTATGAATGGACTGAAAAAGGACATTGCTCATAAGGTTAAACAAACAGGGGACACAGGAAAACTGTCCCTGATTAAGCAATATGCTGTACAGGCAGAAAAGCTTTTGAACCAGGAAGATTGAACACAGTCCAGAATACGTGATGATCAACTTTATGAAGCACAGTTGACTTTGTTGCAAATGGTGGGAGCTCAGCCATATAACAGAGAAAGAAGTATTGGTAATCGGGGCGGTTGCTGATTCTGCAGTGATGGAGAACATTGGAAAAATGAGTGCCCAAATGAAACAGCAGTGATGAGGTCAACAGAGCAACTGAGGTAGGGGGATGGGTAAAGTGGTGGGACTTCCAGGCACGGGTAAGTCTATATTTTTTAATCTTACTATGCTTTGCAATGAAGAACTGCTTAAGCCAGATTTCCTATCTTTTTTTGCTAATACTAATTGCAATGAAGAACTGCTTCCGTTAGATTTTCCGTGTTCTCCTGTTCGTGATGGTGATACTCTTGGGAAAAGAAAAAAAAAACCAAGACAGAATTTATGACACTGGAGACACCTCACTGCACACATACACTTACGCAGACACATACCAGATGAGAGCTATAAAAAAGAAAGGATGGTTTAGAATGTTAGAAATGCTTTATGTGCTAAATTGAAATGTCTGACTGAGATGAATGAAGATGTGTAGTAAAAGTTGATCTCTTACAGGTTTTAGTTTTTTCAGGCAAATCACAGCCATTTTGGATGAGTTATTCAGTTCCACGCGTCCTTTTTTGAAATCCGACAACAACGGTGGCAAAATTTAAGTGAATGATTGTTGAAAATCCGTTACAATTCTAATATTCGATCCATTCATTTGGGTGAATCTAAAATATTAAGCATACAGCATGCATTTAAATTTGTCGGCTTTACAAAAGATTTAAAGCAAGTTGGGTAAAGGGGCAGTTTGTTCAGTAATTAGTAGAGTTTTGAGGTATTTGATTTCTGCAGAAGGTAAAAGACTCGAGTCAAACAAAAAAACTGCGAACATTCCAAAACAAACAAAGAAAAAAATACATTTGAATTAAAATTTTGGGTCTTCTATAGGAATGTGTTTAATTTCTCGAACGTTCACACTAATTTAACCCTCGAGAGGCCCCCAAGTGCACTTACCCAGGGGAGGAGCTTACTAGCCCAAAGCTAGTACGCTTAGTTAAACAATAGAAGTAGAAATGATCTTTTAAAAAAAAAAAGTCCTACAAACAAAAACCTAAACTTAGAATATCAGATAAAATTCAATAAATAAATAAATAAATAAATAAATAAATGGTTGTATAACATGTGGTGTTCTAAGATTATTATGTATGGATATTATTTCTTATAACACACATACAAACGCATGAGTGAAATTTTTCTTTTGTTTCAGGACTCTTGTTTTCAGCAACTGTCCGCAGATTTTTTTATATACTATGTTAAGTTGACACACAGTAGAGATTATGTGTCAAAAGGAGGGATGGGATGGAAATGCAGAGTTTACTGGTACACAAGAGATTCTGTATATACTCCCAATTTTTTTGGTAAATATTGTGTAATTTGTACAACAAATAACGCAGGTAAGGGCAGTTAAACTACGCAAAGTTAAAAAAAGTGTGAATATACCGCTTAAAAGGTCGCTCGAACACCATCCACCACCCGACACCACACCACAACTATACTTAACCAGACACCACCAAACACAATCCTTCACCATCCTCCACTATCCACCACCAGACACTACACCACAACCATACTCCACCAGACACCACCAAACATTATCCTTCACCATCCACCACATCAGAACCATACTCCACCAGACACCACCAAACATTATCCTTCACCATCCACCACATCAGAACCATACTCCACCAGACACCACCAAACATTATCCTTCACCATCCACCACATCAGAACCATACTCCACCAGACACCACAAAACATTATCCTTCACCACCACTACACCAGAACCATGACTCCACCAGACCACCAAACATTATCCTTCACCATCCACCACATCAGAACCATACTCCACCAGACACCACCAAACATTATCCTTCACCATCCACCACATCAGAACCATACTCCACCAGACACCACCAAACATTATCCTTCACCATCCACCACATCAGAACCATACTCCACCAGACACCACATCACAACCATACTCCACCAGACAACCACCAAGGAAGCAGACGTCTAATATGTAAAGATGTGTTGTAAAATTATTGTGTTAACCTAACTTTGTGGACTGATATTTATTTCCAGGTGAAAGATGCTCTTCCGAAATCAGCCACTGAGAGGCTGCAAGACCGGACGATTAAACTGCCCTGACTGTTTTTTTATTCTGTGATTTTTTTTCCTTTGAACTGGTATATGTCCAATATATAACTTTACTTTTTACATTTATTTAAGGTTTATTTTTTTGTGTTCTTTTCCTTGTCTTGCTGTTATGACGGATGTACTTAAAGTCTATTGACAGGCATAGTGATGAGTAGCAAAACATGGTGGGATTTCTTGATTATAGAGAGTATAATAAAATTCATAGGAAATAGAGTGGTCCTTTTAGGACCAAAGGAGGGTGATGAGTGTTCAGTATTTAAGATGATAGTGATGTGTGAATGTTTAATATTTTGAGGTTGATGTTGATGAAGTGTTCAGTATTTTGGAGGTAGGTGATGTTTGAAAGTTCAGTATTTCGGAGGTCTGTTGTGTAAAAAGTGTAAAATTTTGTGAGGTAAGTGGTGTTTGAGTGTTCAGTATTTTGGAGGTTGGTTATGATTGAGTGTTCAGTATTTTGGAGTTTGGTGATATTTAAGGGGTTCAATATTTTGGAGGATGGTGGTGTTTGAGGGTTCAGTATTCTGGAGATTGGTTATGTTTGAGGGTTCTGTATTTGGGGTTGGTCATGTTTGAGGGTTCAGTATTTTGAGGGTTGGTCATGTTTGAGGGTTCAGTATTTTGAGGGTTGGTCATGTTTGAGGGTTCAGTATTTTGGGGGTTGTTCATGTTTGAGGGTTCAGTTTGAGGGTTCAGTATTTGGGGTTGTTCATGTTTGCAGTATTTTGGGGGTTTGTCATGTTTGAGGGTTCAGTATTTGGAGGGTTGGTCATGTTTGAGGGTTCAGTATTTTGGGGGTTGGTCATGTTTGAGGGTTCAGTGTTCTGGAGGTTGGTGGTGTTTGAGTGCTTAAGTGTTTGGGTTTTTTGGAGGTTGGTGTTTGTTTTTGGAGGTTGGTGGTGTTCAGCAGTGGTCATTTGATGTTGAGGCATTGTGGGTAGGAAGCATCAGGTTTAATAGGTGATGTCACTGAGAGACTGAACAAGCTGAAGGTTTAATTGGATGTGTAATTAGCGAGCATTGTTTCAGCTGATGAACAAATCAATTTCTAATTAGAGTTTCATTAGTATCGGATCAGGGTTTGATTACAGATCGCTCATATTGTGACCCAATCAGCAGGAAGCTCATTAACACTTCGGTCTGCAGTCAAACTGCACGTCCTGTTGAACCACGTTGTAGCTGAGCTGTTTTATTTTACATTGGAGTGACGAGGTGAACTGGACTTAATGTTTATTTAATACTCAAGCCAAATCTCAGCCTACTCAGTTACTTCCGGGATCATACCACACAGACCCCCTAAGTAAAATCTGTAAAAAATACACAAGGCTGTTAAAATATATATATAAAAAAAGCATAAAAGTCAGCATAAATAAAGATAAGAAGGAATAAATACTAACTTAATGATTTGTAGGAGCTAAAATTGTAGTTAATTTTTTAGTTTATTATTATCATTGTGTAAATGAAGAGAAAAAAAACCCAGATCGCTGAAGTTTATGTTAATTTATACAACTGGTGGTGCTCAGAAATTAACCCTGATCTTCCAATTAGCAGTCCAACACCTTAACCACTGCACTACCACTTCCCCACACCACCAACCATCACTATCCTCCATAAGACACCACTACCATACTTCTACAGACACCACTACCAAACACCACAATCATCCACCAGACACCTCATCATCTATTACTACGATCCTTAACCATCATCATCCACCAGACACCAGTCCCATACTTTTCCAAACACTATCAAATACTATCCATCATCATAACCATCATCATTCTCCACCAGACACCACTATCAAACTTCACCAAACACCACCAGACACCATCATCCACCACCAGACTCCTCCTTTATCCATTACTACGATCCTTTTCCATCATTATCCATTAGACACCAGTACCATACTTTTCCAAACACTATCAAACTCTACCAACCATCATCATCCTCTACCAGACACCGCTACCAAACTTCACCAAACACCACAATTATCCACCACCACACTCCTCCATCATCCATTACTATGATCCTTTAAAACCATCATTCACCAGACACCAGTACCAAACTCCACAATCATCCACCAGATACTATCATCTACCACCAGACTTCTCCA
>VCAZ01000062.1:710000-725000 GCA_005784505.1 Bagarius yarrelli
TTAGATCATTTGGGAACATACAGTAATTCACATACTGATAATTTGGACATACTAATTGTCTCACATTCTCACACATACTATATTTTATGGAAGTATGCAGTTTTGGACGGATCCAGTGTCTAGGGCAGGGATTTGATTTTAGTTTTTCTACAAAGTCAGGATTTTCTGCTATCTTTCAGACGTCTCCTTTATGGCTGGTCTTCATCTTTCCTGATCTCATATGGTGTGTCTCCTGATCTTGATGGTGATGTAATGCATCTCAGCTTATATATATCTATAAATCTGTCAGATATAAAGATGCTTGTGAAACTTGTCCTCTGACTCCAGCACGTCTGTCATCTGGTGCTCTTCGGTTCCTCAGCTAGCGGTTAGGATCTGGAAATTTCGGTCTGGAGTTTGAAGTGAAAGTGAGTCTTTTGCATGTTAAGACATGCTATACAGAAGAGGTTCTTCAGAAGACATGCCGGTCTTATGACCTCCAACATCCCTTACAATCTGCTTCTCTTTTCATCTGAATGGAGGTCTGAGAGCAAAATGCACTGCACTGTGTGTTGTCGGAACCGCTGAGCGCTGCTCCGTGTCCATCTACAGAACGCAGCAAGGACGTTCTCACTAAGCGATACACACTGTGTCATTTACCACACAGCTCTCACACGTCCATCTTTATTCTCTCTCTCTCTCTCTCTCTCTCTCTCTCTCCCTGTCCCCCTCATTGTCTCTCTGCAGACTGTATAATGGTTTTCTCTAGATTTTGTGTAAGAGCTCAGCTATAAGGATAGAGTCACACCTCCATGAAACTCATGTCCTCACACACACTCCATCGTTATAAACACTTCTAACAATAATAATCAGCTGATTAGAAAACAGGAAGAGAAACACACTTACAAGTGAATACACACCTTACTGTCACACCACACACACACACACAAGTGCTTCACCATCTGCTTTTACACCCACACACACACACACACACACACACACACACAGTGCTGGGCAGCTTGTGCTTGAGCCACCTGATTGCTCATATGTGCATCCTGCTGTTACACACACACTCACACACATACACACATACAGTGCGTTGGCCCTTATTGAGGAAACATATTGTTTGCTGATCCACATTGTTCCCTGTAGTGTGTGTGTGTGTGTGTGTGTGTGTGTTTTAAAGCAAAATTTACTCTGTTTTCTGGATTTACACTGTTACAGCATTAGAACTCTCAGAGCTCTTACAGGTTCTCTGGGAAGCTCAAAATCAGGAAGGAACCGGTTTCTATTCACTAAATCGCTTTCAACCAGACCAGATTATTACACACAAATACAAGACTGGGACTGGGAGTGTAAACCTGTCTCACTCTCAGACCTGTCTCTCCTTCAGACCTGTCTCACTTTCGGATATGTCTCACCTTCTAATCTGTCTTATTCTCAGACCTGTCTCACTCTCAGATCTGTCTCACCCACTGACCAGTCTCACTCGCAGACTTGTCTCACTGGCCGGCCCGTCTTACCCTTATACTTTTGCCCTGTCTCACATCCAGACCTGCCTCACCCTCAGACCTGTCTCGCTCTTAGAACTCTTTTGCTCTCAGAACATTCTTGCTGCCAGACATGTTTCACCCTCTGACCTGCTGTAATCTTTGACCTGTCTCACTCTCAGAACGTTTTGCTATGTTGTTGTAACTCAGCCATAAAATGTGTGATCTGCCCTAAACGTTAGATGTTCTATCAGAGTCCTGGCCTGGCAACAGGATACATCATGCAGTAACTCAAACTTACCATCTTCAATCTGCACCAAACTTCATATGTGTGATGAAACTCCTGGCCTGAAGACATCATCATGCTAACATTCACTTATATTCATCGCGCCACTAGGTGGCAGCAGGACTTTTGGCACATATAAATGATTTTGACATATTTCTTCTACATTTACCACTTTAAATATATTTTGCTTAGTGTTCACTGTTTTTATAAAGCCACTGGGTGGCGGTGACTCCGGGTGCGAGGACCCTTTCAACACCGCCTGCAGCTTTAATTTGGTTTAGTCTTTCATGCCCTCATTTCACCTTTCCTGATCTGATTTTCTTTTTTTCCATCATGTCTTTCTCTCTGTTTCTTTCTCTTCCTCTCCTTTGTTACTCTTTCACTCTCTCTGTTACTCTCTTTCATTCTCTGTTACTCTGTCTCACGCTCTGTTTCTTTCTCTCCCTCTCTTTCTCTCTCTCTCTCTCTCTCTCTCTCTCTCTCTCTCTCTCCCTCTCTTTCTCTCTCTCTCTCTCTCTCTCCCTCTCTTTCTCTCTCGCTCTCTCTGTTACTTTCTCCAGCTCTCTGTTTCCTTCTCTCTCTTTTTCAGTTTCTCTCTCTGTCTCTCTCTCTTTGTCTCTTTGTTTCTCTCTGTCTCTCTCTCTCTCTCTCTTTTATTGTTTCTATAATATTCTTTATTACACTCTGCGTCTGAGCAGTAATTGTGTGTTTTGCTCACAGCATTCATTGTGTATGTGTGTGATGTGGGGTTCCAGTGCTCTCTGTGTGTCTGATCGATCACTGTGATGAGATCAGCCTGATCAATAGTGAGCTAATCGATCTGGATATTGTCTCGTCTGGAGCTCGTTTACAAACACATTTCATCATTTAGAGTTATTTAACTTGCTCCAGTAGAGCGCCTGCTGCCCTTCTCACACTCCACCACCTGTGTGTGTGTGTGTGTGTGTGTGTCTGTGTGTGTGTGATATTATGTTTCAGTGCTTCTGCTGTGTGAAATGAAAGTGTTCGATTATTTTTCTGTAATTATAAGGTTTTAAGTTTTAGTGTTTAAGTAACAAATAACATTGTGTGGCATAATGTTTAATAACCATATACACACACACACACACACACACACACACACACACAAATACAAACACACTAGGCAAACAAGAAGATATGTGGGTTTGTAATCTCTCTTTGTCTTCGTCTGTCCCTCTTTCTCTCTCTCTTTCTTTGTCTCTGTCTCTATTTCTCTCTCTCTGTCTGTCTGTCTCTGTCTCTCTCTGTCTCTCTTTGTCTCTCTGTCTGTCTTTCTCTGTCTCTCTCTCTGTCTCTCTTTGTCTTTTTCTGTCTCTCTTTCTGTATTTCTCTCTCTCTCTCTGTCTCTGCCTATCTCTACTCCTCAGTGGTTGATTGGATGCTGTAGGGTTGTCAGTCAGGTTTAGGTTCATTATCTCAGTGGTTCTCAGATTCATGTATCTATCATATCAGAAGTCGATGATGTAGCAGGTTCTTATCAAATGTTTCATGAGGATGTTTGTGAATCAGGAAATTCTCAGAAAGGGCTCTGAGACACAGAAACAGAAAACATCTAAATTAGTAAAGAGAATCATGCTTTTTCTCCTGAAGGCTCTCCTGCTTAATGAAGAGAATCAGGGGCAATCCGTTCCACATGGAGCTACTTCCGGGTTTTTCAGCGAGTCTTTGAGGATTCATTAAAGTAATTTCAGCTTCCAGATAAGATTCTACATGGAATTCTTTAAGATCGGAAGAGTGGTTAAGAATTAGAGACTGTATAGTGGAACAGAGGAACCATACGAAACCTGCGGACACCTCTGAGAATTTCAGTGGAGTGACAGGTCCTCAGTGGAACCTGAGTTAAATAGAACAGAATAGAATAGAATAGAATAGAGTATTTAAAAAAATTACTGAAGTACAAGTAAATCTACTTATAATAATAATATTGACTGAAGTAACAGAGAACATGTTAATTGGTCGAATAAGAGTACAGTATCAAATGATAAGATTTACTTTGGCTCTGATTAAATAAAAGGTAAATCCTAGATCCCCAAATATTCGAACAAACAACTACATACAATTCAATGTGCAAGACTTTATAGTAATTTACAGTATGGTTGAAGTGTTGCGGTGTCACCCTCAAATAATCATTATTCATTAATCATTATACACTTTACAAGGCATCACATTATGTAATATTCGTTTTCGTCCTCGGTATAAAAAAAATGGATTGAATGTGAGGTCATGTGTGTCCTGTCTCTACTGATGTCCTCTCTTCTTCTCCCTCTTTGGCCATTAATTCCAAACTGTAACGTACCTGCACCGTAACGTTCCTTCAGACAGGCAAGACTGCCAAACTCATTATATCTAACATGATGGTAACTAATAATTAAAACGAATTATATTTATACAGTAACAATAGAGAATTATGAACTTAAGTGAGAGGAAGGGAAGTGGTAGCACAGTGGGTAAGGTAATAAGACTGCTTATTATAAGATCAGGGTTTAATTCCCAGCATGATAAAGTTACTACTGTTGGGCCCCTGATCAAGGCCCCTAACCCCTAATTGCTCAGTTGTATAAAAGAGATAAATGTAAGTCACTCTGAATGAGGACGTCTCAAAATGCTAGAAATGTAAATGTGAAAGTAAAAATATTCTTCCAAAGTTCCCGAAAATCTACTTAAATAAATGTAACAAATGAAATCTAACGCACCAGTTCCCACCTCTGAGTCCGAGGCACAGAATCTGGAGGCACTGATTAGATTCCAGTTTAATAAAAAATTAAGTGATTGAAATAAAATGTTCTTTTTATTACACTAACCTGATTACAAACTTTATAACAATAATCTAAAACAATCCACAGCACAGTTTACAATATGTGTGTGTGTGTGTGTGTGTGTGTGTGTGTGTGTGTGTGCCTGTACGTAACCATTTTTAATCATCGTTAAGAGAGTAACACATCACAGACGATTAAAGTAATGAAAGATTAAGTGGTAAATTCTTTGGAATAAATATGAATAAATTTCAATTAATGAGTGTTGAAGAAGGCTGCAGATTTACTGCATTACAATAATAAAACTCCATTTACTGATTAAACCTGAGCAGATCCTCAGATAATTACAGCCCTGTGTTTATCACAAACACACACACACACACACACACACTCTTAAGTTGTGCCTCCCTCATGCAGGAAAGAAAATATAAATATCCGCTTTAATTAATATGCACTATAAGGCATTTAATAGTGGGCGGAGTCATCAGACTGATGGATTTCCTGCTGTTTGATTTAGTGAAGTCACTTACAGTGCATGTGTGTGTTTAGGGGGTTACTGCTGGAGTGGCTTAGATGAAGTGTGACATGAAGATTCGTTGGTTTGGAAGGCTTACTAAAAGTTAATGAATGAAGGTCCAATGTGCACACACACACACACACACGTGTTTTCTCAGTGGTCTGGAGTTTTTGCTCTCTGTGAAGTGTAAGATGTAAATAAAAATGCTTGTGTTTGAAGAAGTCTGGAGATAAAATCACACTCGCTCCTTCTCCACATTCCACTTCTATTTTTTATTTACAGATTTAAAAGCAGAATGTAGCCGGGCTTCCGCCCACTGCAACAAGCGCAGGCTGTGTTCCATAACTGATCTGCAGGGAATAATAAATATCTCTACTTTCCTTTATCATCTACATTATCATCATTACATTACTATCATCAACATTTACATCATAATCATCATAAACAGCATTATAATTATTATCACCAACAGCATCATCATCAACACCAACAACATCGTCATCATCAACATCACCATTATCAACATCATCATCACCAACATCATAAACATCACAGACAGCATCATTATCATCAACAGCATCATCATCATCATCATAATCATCAACAACACCATCATCATTACAAACAGCATCATCATCATTAACATCAACATCATCATTATTAACATCATCAACATCATCATCAATAACATCATCATCATCATTAACATCAACATCATCATTATTAACATCATCAACATCATCTTCAATAACATCATGATCACCAACTGCAACATCATCATAATCATCACCAACAGCATCATTAACTTTAACATCATCATCATTAACATCATCATCATCACCAACAGCATCATCATTATTAACATCAACATGATCAACATTAACACATCATCATCATCATTATTAGCATCATCAACATCATCATTATTAACATCATCAGCACCAGAAACATCATTGCCAACAGCATCATCATCATTAACATCAACAATCATCATCATCATTAAGATCATCATTATCACCATCATCATTATCATCACCTCATGATTATGATAATGATGATGAGATGATGATAATGATGATGATGATGATTATGTAAATGATAATAATGATGAACTTTGATGATGATGATGGTGAATATGATGATGAAGTGGATGACAGTGATAATAATGAAATGATAATGATGACAGTGATGATGAGGATGACCAGTGATCATGATCATCACCATCTTTACCTTCACCCTCATCACCATCATCATTAACATCATCATTATCACTGTCATTACCATCATTATTATCACTGTCATCCACATCACCATCATCATATTCACCATCATCATCATTATTATCATCATCATCAAATTTCACCATCATCATCATTTACATCATCATCATCATCATCAAATTTTACCATCATCATTTACATCATCATCATCATCGAATTTCATTATCATCATCATCATTTACATCATCATCATCATCATTATCATCATTATCAAATTTCACCATCATCATCATTTACATCCTTATTATCATCATCACTCTCATCATCATCTTTACCATCATATTCATGATCATCATCATCATTATTAGGGGGGGCTGGTGCTTAAATCGCATTCTTTCTGTTAACAAGACATTCAAAAACGCTCTCCGCTTTAACTGTTCTGTGGTTATATTTAGAAATATCTGAGCTCTTAAGCGTGTGTGTGTGTGTGTGTGTTTGTGTGTTTGTGTGTAATTTCTCTCTGTAGCTAATTGCTGTTGTCGACATTAAACACTCTGCTTTTTAAACACAAGTGCTCCGGCATACATTAACTTTCAAGCTGCGCACACACACAAACACACACACACACACACACACACACACACACACACACACACACACACACACACACACACACTCACTCTAATGACAGTGGTTTAAAGAATCATTAAAGCTTTTGCTGGATTTGTATAGGCAGTAATGAACAACAGCATGGAACATGATCTCTCTCTTTCACACACACACACACACACACACACACACACACACACACACACACACACACACACACACACACACACACACACAGCAGGAGCTTGATATCAGTGTGTCTCTTACAGTTTAATCATCTAGAATCCATCCATACATAGTTTATACCCTGTTATTCCTAGTCAGGTTCATGGGGATCCCAGCTGTCATTGGGTGAAAGGCAGGGGTACAACCTGGACAGATCTCCAGTCCATTACAAATACAGACAAACAACCCCCCCCCCCACACACACACACACAAACACTCACTCCTATGGGCAATTTGAAAACAGCAGTCAGTGTAACATACATGTTTTTGGAGTGTGGTAGGAAGCTGGAATACCCGGAGTAAACCCACGGAGTGAACATGCAAACTCCACACAGCAAGGTCTTTGCTGGAAAGACGTACCCTCTTGTTTAAACTTGTAAACTTATTGCTGTGTGTGTGTGTGTGTGTGTGTGTAATGATTCAGTAATGATGTGTTTGATATTAATTAGGTCTGAAAGCTGCTTTGGTTCTGTTTTGCTGATCAAATGTTAGCACTTGCGCTAATGAACACAGAGCAACAGTGTTCAACATGACCTCAGTACTTCCTGTATATCACTGAGAGGGTTCAATGGGCCGGGCTTCATTCTGAGATGGCATCACCATCTACTAACTAATGTCAAAGGTAGAAACGGTAATTCATGCGTTCATAACCTCAAGATTAGTCTATTGTAACGCTTTATTTGGTGGTTGTTCTGGACGCCTAATAAACAAATTTCAGATGATCTAAAATGCAGTAACTAGAAACAGGAAGTAGGACTATATTAGCCCAGTTCTGTCAACATTGCACTGCCTTCCTATTGAACAGATTTTATATTTTAAAATCCTGCTGATTCTGTATAAAACCCTGAATAGTTTAGCACCTCAGTACTCGAGTGAGCTTTTATGGTATTATAGTCCTCTACATCTGCTGCGTTCTCAAAACTCGGGCAATTTGATAATACCCAGAATAATAAAATCAACTGCAGTCGGCAGATCCTTTTCCTATTTAGCGCCCAAATAATCTACCTAAAACTAGATTAAAGACCCATCTCTTTAACCTGGCTTACACGTACCACACACATTTTTATTATCCAAATCCGTTAAAGAAATGTTATGCTGTAATAATCAGATCCGGAACCAGGAACACTTCCTATAACACACTATAAGTATGTTTTATTTTTATTCAGAGATCACAGTCACCACCAGATCCAGTCCGTATCTAGCCCAGATAGTGGAACAGCACTTAGAGACAATAAGCCCCAGAGACAGATCCCCAGTCAGATCTTATCTCCTAGATGGTGATCCAAACAAGACCAGGGGAAGCAGATGAGTCTTCTATTCATGCTAACATGGAAGAACCCGCTGGTTTGTCTGGTCAGAGGAGAACTGGTCCGCAAGTGAGAGTGTGGGTTCTGCCAAGGTTTTGGTTTCTTGCCTCTGTCGCCTCTGGTTGCTCAGTTGGGGATTCTTAATTTACAGATACTAATTGAACTAAACTGAGTGTTTAAATGAGTGTTTATATGTACAAACACAGTTGGTGGAAACTAACTGTTATGACTGACACACAAAGTGAGAGACAGAAAGGCAAAGAGTTAGGGACAGACAGTGAGAGACAGACAGGCAAAACCAGTAGGAGACAGACAATCACAGTAAGAGACAGACAGACCAATATTGACAGACAGAAGGACAGTGAGAGACAGACAGATAGTAACAGTTAGAAGCAGACAGGCAGACACTGTGAGAGACATACAGATGGACAGTGAGAGACCGATGGACAGTGAAGGACAAACAGATGGACATTCAGAGACAAAAAAGACAGTGAAAGACACAGTAGAAGACAGGCAGACAAATAGACAGGCATGTTTAAAGAAAGACAGACAGACAGACACAGTAAGAGACAGACAGTGAAAGACAGAAGGACAGTAAAAGACAGACGGTGAAAACTGACAGACAGTGAGAGGCAGACAGACAGACAGACATGGTGAAAGACAGGCAGACAGACACTGTAAGAGACATAGGGACAGACACAGTTAGAAACAGGCAGACAGACATGTAAAAGACAGACAGACAAGCATTAAGAAATACAGAAAGTAAAAGACAGAAGGACAGTGAGAGCCAGACACGGTCAGGATGATTCAGTGCTAATGTTGCTAACAAGTAATGGAGTGTAATAGCCGCCAGTTTAGCGCCTCACTCTGATAGCAGATAAATGCTGTCATTACTTCTCTTCTGTATCATTTAGATCTTTAATACTGACCTTTAGAACACAACTGTCTAAGGTCTGTTTACTGTGTATTTTCTTATCCTCCTCTCTCTATCTCTCTATTAAATCTTTAATTCCACACAGACCCTGTTACCACGGAGATGGTCAGAGTAAACAGGAAATTAAGAGCACATAAATGCAGTGTGTTATCATTCAAAAGGTCACCGTGGTGACGGTAGCCACTATAAACCTAAGCAAAGAAACAATACACTGGAGAGAGATCCTAAAAGTGTGTGTGTGTGTGTGTGTGTGTGTAAGTGTGTGTATAATTGTGTGTGAGATGTGGCCACTCATTACTCAGATGTAGAGCTGTAATTTAGTGTGTGATGTGTAGAAGTTCCATTCATCATTAGCACCGGTCTCTCGCCACACATTAATTATGCGGAATTAGCCGTCAGGATCATTAATTAGCGTGATGAATGCGTGGCTGCAGTAACGGTGAGTAAACGTGACGCTGCAGCAGTGGCTTGGACGAGCAACGGATGGAGCAGTGACAGGAAGAAGAATGACTGTAATTTGCTTTTAGGAGATGAAAATAACAGAAGATTATAAAAACGATAAAAGTAAAAGTGGAATTAGAAGAGGAGCAAGAGTAGGAGGCAAAAGGAGGAGGAGAAGTGGACAAGAGCAGGAGTGGAGGGGCGAGAGTAGGAGGGGTGAGGAAAGAGAAGGAAGAGTAAAGTTTTATATTAACACAAAAACAACACAAACCATAAACTCTATTGTGTTTATTAAGATTAGGATTAGGGTGGGAATCAGGGTGGGGATTAGGATTGGGATCAGGGTGAAGATTAGGATTAGGATCAGTTTGAGGATCAGGACAATTAGGTGTCATTTAGGAAAGGTAAGGAAGAAGAATGACTGTAGTTTGTTTAACAGATATAAATAAAAGAAGATTATACAAGCGATAAAAGGAAAAGAGGGATTGAAGGAGGAGCAAGAGTGGGAGGGGCAAAGAAGGAGGAGGGGGCAAAATGGATAGGGGAAAGAGGAGAATAGGTAAAGTTTTAATTGACACAGAAAAACACAAACCATAGACTTATAAAGATTGAATCGATGTAATGATCAAGATATGGGTAAGGATTAGGATCAAGATCAGGGTAAGGATTCAAATGAGGATCAGGGTGACTGTAAGGATCAGAATCAAGGAGAGGATTAATATCACGGTGAGGGTTAGGATCAGAGTGACGTTCAGAATCAGGATCATGGTGAGGATCAGGGTGACGATTAGGTTTTAGGCTGACAATTGGGATCAGGGTGATGATTAGGATTAGGTGAAGGATCGGGATCATTCTAAGCATTCAGGGTGAAGGTTAGGATCAGGATCATGGTAAGTATTAATATCAATATCAGGGTGAGGATGGGTGAGGTTAGGTTTAAGATTTGTGCCAAGGTCTGAGTTAAGTTATTATCGGGGGGAAGTTTCTTAGTATATTTTGCACAATAACTGAAATTTGAATCCTCCTGTTTTGGTGTTTATTTGTTTTACGCTGCTGTGTAAGTCTGAGCCTCGTTTTGGTGTTGAAAACACACACACACACACACACACACACACACACATTCAGTTCAGAAAAATATAAATACACAGGAATAATAAATAGCGTAGAGCTGAGTGTGAGAATGAGCGGAGCAGAGCGTGTGTGGGCTAATGAGAACGCTCAGCAGAACACACTCTTCCCGTTGAAACTCTTTTAATAGATAGTTATTTTAAAACAGGCTCTCTCTCTCTCTCTCTCTCTCTCTCTCTCTCTCTGTGTGTGTGTGTGTAAATACCACACTTAATACATTATTTATAAATAACAAAAGTAACTGAGATATTAGGAGTAATTAGTGCAAACAGATTTTAAAACACCTGTGTGTGTGTGTGTGTGTGTGTGTGGGTGTGTGGGTGTGTGTGTGAGTGACACTTTTAACCTCTAACTAATCCAAGTGCTTCACACAGTGGCATGTAACTGAACTGCTGTTACACTGTGACACACACACACACACACTGTCACACAGCTCGGCTTTGAAATCAGTAACCACAGGAAGATCCACCCCTTGCATCCAGACAGATAAAGAGGCAGGAAAAAAGACAGACAGACATATAGATAGGAAAACAGAGAGGCAGATAGACAGGTAGGAGAACTGACAAAAATAGACATAGGCAGACAGACAAACAGACAAAACAAAAGAAAGACATATAGACAGGGAGGCAAAAGAACAGATAAAGAGACAGACAGATGGACAGGCAGACAACTAGACAGACAAGCAGACATACACATGAACAGGCAGACAGACAAATAATAAAGACACATACAGGCAGGCAGCCAAGAAGACACACATACGGACAGATAAATAGGCAGACAGACACATACAGACCCACAGAAAGATAGACAAGCAGATAGACAGTGTATAATGATGAAATGATGAACAGTGTGTTTTTGTCAGACGGAAATAAACACTGCAGCTGTTATAGTCATTATAGAACATCTGTCTGACTCTCACATATGGTTGTGTGTGTTTGACTCGTGTCAGTTGGGGTAAACAGAGCTGCAGCCAATCAGAAGAAACCATGTGGTTCCCACAGATTAAATGAATTCAACTGGCAAATTAAGTTCCACAAAGTGACACCCGCCATCGTCATGAGCAACCAGCCGTAACACACACACACACACACACACACACGCACACACACACATACCACACTGTGTCTCTTCATGTGTGTCTGAATGTTACAGGGAGAGAGAGGGACAAAGAGAGAGAGAGAGAGAGAGAGAGAGAGAGCGATACACACCTGTCACCTGATGAGGAACAGTGGGGGACCAGGTCTTTAAACGAACACACACACTCACAAACACACATGCACGCATACACGCACACACACATACATATGCGCGTACACAAACACACACACAGACATGCGCATATACACCAGTATACACTAATATACACATATACACTAGCACATATACACAAGTATTATGTACATTTCTCTTTCTTTTTTAATTTTAGCACCTTTTTATAAAGATACTTTTTGATGTTTATTCTTTCTATTTTTTTACTATTACATTTTATTTCTATTTCATTTTTATTTTTTATTATTAATACTGTATTTGTCTGTATGTTCCCCTGTACCCGTGCTTTGGCACTACAAATGTACATATTTGTCATGCTAATTAATCAACCTTTAAATCTTGAATCTTAAAGAGAGAGACAGAGAGAGAGAAAGAGAGAGAGAGAGAGAGAGAGAGAGAGAGAGAGAGAGAATGACAGAAAGAGACAGAGAGAGACAGAGAGAGAGAGAGAGAGAGAATGACAGAAAGAGACAGAGAGAGACAGAGAGAGACAGCGAGATAACACAGAATTTATAGCTTCTTCTTTTTCTTCTTCCTCTCTAGGCGTTGATTTTCTTTTACAGTCAGAGACATGTTTAATTCCACCTTCTGCAAAATACACATGTTAAAAGATTATTATGACACCTGCTAAGAGACAGGTGTGTGTGTGTGTGTGTGTGAGTGTGTGTGTGCTCCAGGTATCATTACTTTATTCACTGATGGACTAGTTCCTCCTCCAGGAGCCGGAGCTCAGTAGCGGTGGGATACGTGCTAATCAAATTCTTTCTCCTCTTCTTTTCACTGTGGAACAGATCACACATCGTGTCCTGGAGGCTTCAGTGCTACAGACAGCAGTGACGTGGCACACAGACGCTGACCATCTGCTGGAGAAACCTCACGGAGAACCTGCTGAACGGGAGCACTGCGCAGTCTGCTGACGAAGAGCCTAGCCAAGAACAAGAAGGGGGGGAGGGGTTTTTGGGTGATTGGGGGGTGGTTTAATAAGCGGGTGAGAGGAGTGGCTATGAGGGGGTGAGAGGCTTCAGTCTGATCCTCATCGTCAAACAAGGGCTCCTACAATAGATTTTTACTTAAAAGTAATTGTACTTCATTAGGTACACCAAAATTGAATAGGCCCTATCTAGTGCACTTCATCAAGTGCATTTAAATCAATAATCAATCAATCAATCAATCAATCAATCCAGTGCACTTAATTAAAGAATGAATTTCAAACCAAATAGTAGTGTTTGAAACTCAGGTCACGCAAATCAGAGTGTGCCGTTTTTAAGTTATGACTCTAGCTTATGCAGTGTGTGTGTGTGTGTGTGTGTGTGTGTGGCTGAGTTAATGAGATCTATCCAGCTTTTCTCAGGTAATGCACTGTGTAGGTTTTTGTTTTACATATTTTCAGCCATTCTGGTTGGATAAGCATGCGATTTATCTCAGCACTACGGTACATCTAATTTGTTCTGGGGGGGAAGAGAGAAAGGGGTTGGGGGCAAAAAGAGAGAATAATAGTGACACTATAACAGAATGACACAGATGGACACCAAAAGTAAGAAATAAAAAAAGTAGGGATGTAGATAGACAAAAAGCCACAAAAAAATACAGGAAAAAAAATACATGGAATGTAGGAAAGGATAGAAAAGAAAAAAAGCAATAAGAGAAAAATAGAGATATCATTTCATAGGAGAATCTCATAAAAATAAGGGGAGACATAGCAAGGGGGAGAAAAAAGAGAGAGAGACGGACAGAATATGTCAGTGAGCTCAAAGAGGGTTTACATTTTTATGACTTACCAATCCACTCAATGTGTGTTTGTGTGTGTCATGATCATTATTCAATACCACTTGCATTAACTTCAACAACAAAGTTCAATAAAAATAATAAAAGATTAATAAAAACACTCCGCCTCTCATCACCAGTCAACACACACACACACAGATATACACATAGATCAATGTCAGAAACATAGCTGTGTACAATCATTACCACTTCTCTACACCTCAAACCACCCTCTAGGGCAAACCTTACATGAAAGGGTCATGAATGACAGAGTCAACAAGAATGAGACAGAGACAAATAGAATGACACAGAGTCGAGTAAAATAAGACATGAAGGACATGACAGAGTCGAACAGAATGAGACAGAGATGAGTAGAATGACATAGAGTCGAGTAAAATAAAACATAAAGGACATGACAGAGCCGACTAGAATGAGACAGAGACAAGTATAATGACACAAAGTCGAGTAAAATTAGACATGAAGGACATGACAGAGTCGACGAACAGAATGAGATATAGAAGAGTAGAATGACACAGAGAGTCAAGTAAGTAAAATAAGACATGAAGGACATGACAGAGTCGACTAGAATGAGACAGAGATGAGTAGAATGACATAGAGTCGAGTAAAATAAAACATGAAGGACATGACAGAGTCGACTAGAATGAGACAGAGACGAGTAGAATGACACAGGGTCGAGTAAAATAAAACATAAAGGACATGACAGAGCCGGCAAGAATGAGACAGAGACAAGTAGAATGACACAAAGTCGAGTAAAATTAGACATGAAGGACATGACAGAGCCGACTAGAATGAGACAGAGACGAGTAGAATGACACAGAGTCAAGTAAAATAAGACATGAAGGACATGACAGTCATGAATGACAGAGTCGATTAGAATGAAACAGAGACGAGTAGAATAACACAGAGTCAAGTAAAATAAGACATGAAGGACATGACAGAGTCGACTAGAATGAGACAGAGATGAGTAGAATGACATAGAGTCGAGTAAAATAAGACATGAAGGACATGACAGAGCCGACTAGAATGAGACAGAGAC
>VCAZ01000062.1:730000-735000 GCA_005784505.1 Bagarius yarrelli
CAGGTGGAGAGTCATAGTGAGACAGAGTGTAAAATTGACAGTGAGAAAGATGGTGTGTGAGAGTGAGACATAAATAGACTGATACAGTATACATGTAAAAGTGAGATGAATTGAGTATAAATGTGTGAGCAAGACATTAGGAGACAAATGGAGTTTGATCATTTAAAAGACGTAAGTTTGAGAGTGAGACAGGTGAAGTATAATTGTAAGAGTGAGGCATAAAAGACAGATTGTGTAATAAAGAGACAGGTTTAGTGTACGTGTGATAATGAGACAGGTTGAATGTAAGAGTTGGAGTGAGACAGGTAGAGTGTAAGGGTGAAAGAGGTGGAGGATAAATGTAAGAGTGAAAGAGGTTAATTGTAAGAGTGAGATTGAGACAGGTGGAGAGTAAGTGTGATAGTAAGATAGGTAGAGTGTAAGAGAACGCATAAGACGGTGGAGAGTAAGTGTGGGACAGATGGAGAGTGATATGAGTAAGACAGGTGGCGTGTAAGGATAAGACTGAGGCAGGTGAAATGTAAGTGTGAGACAGGTGGATATTAACTGTGAAAGTGAGACAGGTGGATATTAACTGTGAAAGTGAGACAGGTGTGAGATTAAGAGAGATGGAGTGTAAGTATGTCACAGAGAGACAGACAGAATGGTAATCTGTTTAGAAATGATGTCTTCTATAGGTGATCATTTACCTGTTAACACGACGTGGTCTATCGAGGTAACTGAGTTCTGTTCTCTGATGTTTTATCTGAACACACACACACACACACACACACTTTAATGCTGTCAGAATTACACTCAATTTTACAGTATTTATTTAACATATCAAGAATAACAGTAATGTCTCTCGTGTCTTTCTCAGAGTTCATTAAAGTTCTATAAAGTACTTAAAAGTTCTATAGAGTTCTATAATGCTTTATAGGGTTCTAAAAAGTTCTATAGAGTTCTATAATGCTTTATAGGGTTCTAAAAAGTTCTATAGAGTTCTATAGGGTTCTAAAAAGTTCTATAGAGTTCTATAGAGTTTAATCATGTCTGCAGTCATTTAAATGTAGAAATAAGTTCATGTCTGTAGCGTCAGTTATTCAGTAGTTACAGTGGTGTCACTTTCACACAGCATTTTACACATGCCTTCATCCAGAGACTCTTAAAGTCATTACAGTCTCACATAACCTCATTAGTACTGTGGAGCAGTTGAGGGTCAGGGGCCTCACTCAAGAAGCCTAACATGCCAGGTTACCACCATTTTCCCTGTGTTCAAAAATGCTTTGTCCAATATTTACAAGAGTAAAATATAAGCGTACTCAAAGTCGAACTAAAAGTGGTAAGGAGTAAAATCAAATGTAATGATTAATGCTATGTTATTAATGCTATATTTTTCTTTATTCTTTTTTAACCCCCTAATTAACGATGTGTTTCACTTATTTAATTACTTAACAGCAACCTGAAAATCTATATGTGCAATTTTTTCCCATCTAACTAACTATTGTTCTGTCCAGAAAATCATCTGTCAGCATCAGTCTCCTTTCATTTATCATTCACCATTTAATACTTTCTCCTATTTCCTGTTTTTCTATGTCTGCATTTATGCTCAGACCAGGTAGCCTGCACATCACTTGGGTTGTATGTTTGCTTCTGCAACAGACTGTCAGGTAAAAAAAAAAAAAAAATTCCTTTTATGCACATGCATCCTGCAGAACAGAGTACTCCAGCCACGGACAAGTGCGGTACCATGCAGGATTAAATGAGAGTGATGTTTTATGCTACCAAAAGTTTGCTAATATTAGTTGGGATGATGTGTTGTTATTTAAATCACTAACTGTGTAAACTGTGACTGATGACAGTTGAGAGACGGGTCAGCGTTGGGGGCAATTCTTGAATGTAACGTTAGCAGTGTATCCTTGGATGTTCCAGGGGCAGAAGCAGCAGAAGGCTTGCTTATAGGCTTTTAAAAAAAGGTGCATCAAAAAGGGCATCATGTTACGACAACTTAATAATGCGAACAAATATAATACAAATTATTGTCAAAGTTAAACTAATGTAACACAAAAACTGAGCCAGTGTGGAGCCTAAATATATAAAACTAAGTGTGAAAATGTATAATATGGGCTGTGGATGAACTTGGGGGCGGGCTGTATGCTGCCCACCCAATCAGAGGATAGAATCCGGGCTGGTATTCACTGTTTTTTACTCACTGACCAATATATTCACAAAAAAACTTTTGCTTGGCTGGGCAAAATGTACATGTCACACAAGTGTTCCTCATAATATCTCCTAAAATTTATTATAATTAACTTGATTTTATGCCAAGTGTTAAAATGAAGTTGATTTTACATTGTAGCTTTTTTTCAGCACCGTGCAGGCCAGTTGTTAGCAACGCCCATGAACAGCTAACACTCAACTTTTTCACTATTTTAGAAAAAAACGCATTCAGTCCACTTGGAATTTGTCATTGGATAGTTGCTAAAATAATAATAAATGAATCAACGCTCATGCTTTCCTCAGCTGATCAGTATTTCTGATGATCTTTGTAAAGTTACACACGCTAAAATTCTAGGAACAGAGAGAAACAGAAACTAGCTTGTGTGAAGGAACTGAGCATCTGTTTTCTCACCTCTCCGGATAACACACTGCCATTGGAGATGATGTCAGGTTGCTGGTCAGTGAGAAGTACGGCGGCGGCTCCATGTACAGTGTTGCTGTGCTCCGTATCTGCGGTGCTGCGTGATGGGCTGCAACACGGCTGCAGGAACATCAGGTCGCTGGTGTTGGGGGACTCGCGTGTCAGGCACACCTGGTAGCAGTGGTGATGATGTTGATGAAGGTGTGTCCCGAAGGCACCACTGCCCCCGGTTCCAGACTCTTCCACAGGCACCTGCGCTGCCGCCTTGCTCTGCACCAGCACAATATCTGACTTGCTCAGCTTCTTCTGACGTCCGCGTGACCGCCGGCTGCAGCAAGAGCAGCAGTCTCCTGTCACGCATGTGAGCACACTAAATTTTTTGTCTTTCCGGCGGCACCGTATAGCCAGAGCAATCATGGCAAGTAAAAATACAGATGATACAGAGCCAAGAGCCACAAGAAGCACTAGCGTTATCTCTGGTGCTCCCTCATCAGACCTTGCCGAGCCTCGAGCCCCGCCCCGTGCTCCTCTACCTTCCTTTTCCCGCCCTTCCTCATCCAGGGTTACTGCAGCACCGTCCACGAGCACTACATCGATGCGGGTAGAGCAGGAGAGTGGAGGTTGGCCGTGATCCCTCACCTCAATCAGCAGCTCATAGGCACGTGGATGTAACTGAGACTGCAGCACCGAGTCCCTTTTCCCGCCACTTACTCGGCGTGCGGTGCGCAATTCACCGCTTCTCCAGTCCATGCGGAACAGGCCCAGGTCATTTCCATACGCAATGCTGTATGAGAGACGTGCATTTTCACCGTCATCTGCATCAGTGGAGATCACTCGAGTCACCAGGTAGCCTGGCTCCGCTGATCGGGGTAAGGGGGCACGTGCTGCTGTACCATTTTTGCCCATTGGTGCGATCACGGTCGGTGCATTGTCGTTCTGGTCTATAACAATCACACGCACGGTGGTGTTAGCTGTAAGTTCTGGCGTCCCGCAGTCTGTTGCCTGTGCTGTAAAGCTAAACTCTCTTATTTGCTCGTGATCAAAGCTACGTAATGCGTATACATAGCCGTTTTCTGCGTTGATGGACACGTATGTCAATACAGACATGCCTTGGATCTCGCGCTCTTCTATAGAGTAACTCACACGCGCATTTTCACCGGCGTCCACATCCGTTGCGGTCACTGCATAAATGTACGCCCCTGGCACGTTGTTTTCTGTCACGTGCACCTCGTAGACAGGCTGTGTAAAACGTGGCGCATTGTCATTCTCATCTGCTACACGCACACGAATGGACTTGCTGGTGGTCAGCGGCGGAGTCCCATTGTCTCGTGCTACCACTGTAAGCGTGTACGACTCTATATGCTCACGGTCCAGCTCTCCGTCCGTCACCACAGTGTAGTAGTTCTTAAGTGAGGAAGGCTTGAGCTTGAAAGGCGGAGCTTCCTCGCTTGCTCCTCCACCAAGAAGCTCACAGGTAACACGTCCGTTTTCACCTGAGTCTCTGTCGGAGACACTGAGCATGGCGACTATAGTGCCAGGAGTTGCACGTTCACTGACAGACTCTGTCACAGTGCTGAATCCGATCTCAGGTGCGTTGTCGTTTACATCCAGCAGCTTAAGCAGGACTTTACAATGAGCCGGAACAGCATTTGGGCCCATGTCTCGGGCCTGAACGTGAATTTGATGCGTGCTGCTCTCCTCGTAATCGACCTCCCCTACAATTTCCACTCGGCCCGTGTGTGCATCCACCGCAAATAGTTCCCGTATGCGTGGAGGGTTGTGACTGCTTAGCGTGTACACCACCTCACCATTACTGCCCTCATCTGCATCACTGGCATTCAGCTGGATGACGAGAGTGCCCATGGGCGAGTTTTCACGCAGCATGACCGAGTACACGGACTGGTCAAAGATGGGTGGATTGTCATTTGAATCCAGCACTGTAACCACCAGAAGTGCAGTTCCAGTCCTCTGAGGCTGACCTCCATCCACGGCTGTGAGCACGTAGCGGTGCACCGCCTGTTTCTCGCGATCTAATGGCTTTTCCAGCACCAGCTCAGCGTACCTGCTACCATCACCCTGAGTTTGTACATCCAGGCGGAAGTGCTCGTTGTTCGTGATGGCGTATGCACTCAAAGAGTTTGTGCCTACATCCGGGTCGACAGCACCGTCCACAGGGAAGCGTGTTCCAGGTGTGGCACTCTCGCTGATCTCTACAGCAATGTCAGCACGTGGAAAACGTGGTGCATTGTCATTCACGTCCAGCACCTCTGTCTCTACACGAAAAAGCTCCAGTGGCTCCTCCAGGAACATCTCCAGGTGTAAGAGGCACGGAGTACTCCTGCCACACAGCTCCTCTCGATCCACACGCTCGCGCACCACC